>RJWM01039072.1:0-10151 GCA_004363535.1 Dasyprocta punctata | reverse complement strand
TGTAAAAAGGAACAGTGAGCGTTCCAGTGTTCCACCTGCAAATCCGATTAACTGTATGGGCATCAGAATTTATATCAACGGTGTATCAATAAAATTAACTTGAAAGCAAAAAAGAGTTTAAAATTCTTCTGCATATTTTTAAATTACAATAAACTCTTAACATTGAGTTTGAGCAATCTTTACCTTTGGGGTGACCTCTCAGATACAATCAATACTATGAAAGCAATATAGTATTGCATAGCAAAGGATCTAACACCTTTACTAAGCCAGGATATTCATGATAATAGTAGATGATGTAAAGGGAGTCCTGATAGTAGCAAAATGTTTTATTTATTATTTTTATTTCTGTGTTCCATGATAGTATATTTTGAGACTAACTTTTGAAAATCTTCCATACTGTAAATTACAAGATTTTACTTTTATAGAAAAGGACACATTGTAGGCGTGGGAAAACATGATTGACTTACAGAAAATAGAGGAAAAAGAGAATGCACAGGTGGAAGACAGTGATATTCAAGGGCAGTGAAACAACATTGTGACTTACCGAAATGCTGGATCTATGTCATTACACCTGTGTTTTTGGTGAAATCTTTAACATCAAGAGTCAACCTTAATGCAAACTATGGACTTTGGGTTTAAACTTGTATTGATGGATTGTTACAGAGTTATAATTTATGGTGATGATATACTGTGCAGATGTAGGGATAGGAGTATAGAAAACACCTCTGCACTTTAAATTTTGCTGTGAATACAAATCTCTAAAAGTACGATTATAAGAGGCATTATGGTGCCCATTGTTAATTTCCCATTATCTTGTTTTGAAGTTCTGTAATGTTTGCATTGTTTTGTTTTGTTTGATTTGATTTTGTCTGATGATATGGGAAGCTACTTTAAACATATTACATATTATGGTAGCCACTGTTGATTTGCATTGTCTTGTTTTGTAGTGCAGTATGACTGTCATTGTTTTGTTTTGATTAGCACTATTCTGTTGTACTTTGCTTGGTTTCATTCTCTTTAAAATAAAAATAAAACTAATTATTTAAGACCTAAAAGGGATGAAAGTCTTTTAAATTATTGCATGGGGCCCATAAAGAGATCCTCTGTTGTCCTGTGAATAAAAATTTATGCCATACTCCACATTCATCTAATGTACTCATTGGTGTCCTTCATCAGTTCAGGATTGAGAAACCAAAAAGAAAGTTAGGGTACAGAGGAGCTTCTGTGGAGGCATCTACAAAATCCCTCCAGGGACCTTCAAAGCCTGGATGCATCTGAGGAACTTGCTCTGCAGCTGAAGACACGAAGAGGAGCAGCTGGGGCAGCCCAGCCTCACACTTCTGCTTCCCTGGGAGGTTTATGTCATGGCTTGTATCACTGTGGGAGGTGTACTATCATACTGCTGACAGTAATAAGTTGCAATGTCTTCAGGTTGTAGGCCACTGATGGTGAGAGTGAAATCTGTCCCAGATCCACTGCCACTGAACCTTGATGGGACTCCAGATTGCAAATTGGTTGCATAATAGATCAGGCGTTTAGGAGCTTGCCCTAGTTTCTGCTGAAACCAGTTTAAGTACTTGCTAATGCTCTGACTGGCCCGGCAAGTGATGGTGACTGTGTCCCCCAAAGATGCAGATGAGGTTGGAGACTGTGTCAACTGAATGTCACATCTGGAAGCTGAGATTGGAAACAACAAATATCAACACAGTTATTCATGATAAAACATAGCTTCCCTGAAACATCAAGCAATGATGACCACACTGTGCTGAGTAAATCCCTGGTGCTGTCCTTCCTTACCTGGGATGCAGAGCAACAAGACACCCAGAAACTGACTGAGGACCCTCATGTCCATGCTGTGTCTGAGTTGGACTGAACTGCACAGCCTGAGACCAGCAGCCTATTAAGAAGTCCTCAAGTAGCTGGCTGTGCTCCAGGGATATGCAAATTAGCAGGACTGGTTCATCTCAGTAAGGGTTCAGCGTTTTCTGGGGTCTCGGTACACACCAGAGCAGCACTGATTTCCGTGCAGAGAATGTGTCTCTCCCTTGGGCCACAGGACAGAATCAGGCTGCTCTCCCACGAGTACAGTGAACTGTTCTCACATATGAGAACACGCTTTACTTTAGGTCCATGGTCCTATGTTATGATTCCTTTGAGAAGGAAGAATGAATGGAAACAAATGGGCTGTTCCAAGCTTAGGGTACAAAATGAGAAGAAAAGACAAAAAGAAGAGCATGATTTGTGAATTCTTTGAACTTGACTGGTTTCCTCTACTTCTTATCACAGCATGAATAACACAGCTTTCCATCCCCAGGCTTCCCCCAAGCACACACACAACACAGGTTTCTGCCTGTCTTCCTCCAAAGGCAGTTCTTAGATCCAGCCATGTCCTCGCTCTCAAATTTCTTTGCAGTATAAGTCAGAATCATTTCAGAATCAATGTGAGAACCAGGATAGACTTAAAACCATAAACAGAAGACTGGTTGTTGGAATATTGGGGAATGGTGCAGAAGCTTGGATACGGTAGAAAGAACCCAAATTTTTCCTCCTGCTCTGGAAATCTCACTGCATGGATTTTTCAAGTTTGGATCTATAGTCTCAAAGGGGTTTGAGGGCTGCAATGTGTCTATACCTCAAGTGGTCTCAAAACGGTTTCTGGAAGAAATCCAGGCAAAGCTTTCACCCCCATATCGCATTGCAAGTGTATGAAAATGTTTCTTAGTACCTGTCCACGTTCTTCCTTACTCTTGAATCTCACTTATGAGGTGGTCACATGAGCCTCCAAATTTCTAGCATCCAAATCCCTAGCCTAGCCTGGAAGAGGCTCATCTATGTTTGCCATGTATAGCAGGTCAGAGCTACTGCTGAATAAAGTGAAGAAAACAGAGAGGACTGCCATGAATGTGTTAAGATTTTAGTAGACTCTGAAAAATACAAAATAATATGCTGATAACTTACATTGTATGGAGATGAGTGATCTGAAGAAAAACATTTTCAGCTGTGTGAGGAACAAGAAGGACTCTAGTATAACAAGAAAATTGATCCTCCTTTATCCAGGTGGTAGGGTGGTTTCAGGAATTGAGGAGATGTGGGCAGTGAATTTAAGGTCTTAATAGATTTTTAAGCATTGTAGTGGATGAGAGAGGCTTGAAACATGGACTTAAACCTGGGTTAAACTCAGGCTCGCAGTGCTGAGAGCTGCTGAGGTCTGGCTCCGGGTTGAGGTCGATGGAGGTTTTCCCCTGATCCATGGGGATGGGGACCTAGGTGAACCAGGGAAGCTACCCATGGTGAATGCTGGTGGGAATACAGGGAAGGAAAATGCTCAACACTCTGGGTGCTGACCAAGCTGAAATCCCCAAGAGGAGCAACACTGGGAGAGACCAGGGCCACAGAGCTGACCTGGCCCTGTGAGCTAAAGATTCTCAGTGCTCTTCTCGCTGATCATAAGGGGAAGATGACAAGAAGAGGATCAGCACATGTCCCCCATCCCAGAGTTCAACTCACCCCAGCTACTGATCTGCATAGAAAGATGAAAAACATGCATTACACAAATAAATACATAAACAGCTTATTAACTGGTAGTATGTAACACTATAAATATTAATTCAATGTAGTAATAAATAATGGTTTCAGTTGCTTACATAACATAGTATTTCAAAATCTGGCAATCTGAAAATGAACAGTGAGAGCCCAGAGTCACCGCGTTACCTCCCAATCCTTCCCCACAGCCCCTGTGGGCCAAGCCGTGATCCGCACTCATTGTCCCTCACACTGTGGCCCTTGCTTGCTCACCCATCCTACTTCATTGCTGAAACAGAGGCCTCCTAAGAAGGTCATCATAGTCAGGTGCAGTACCAGTCACAAAGTGAAGCAGGAAACACTAAGAAACAGGCATATGGAGAAAACATGGCCTCTTGTGTACAGAGACCCCCAGCCATGTGAGCTTAGAGAGCTGGGCAGAGAGTTCCCTGCCTTCGTATCTCTCTTATAGGAAAGCATCACTTCTACAGTCCTAGTGTTTCTAGGATGAGGCCGCAGTGCTTTGTTTATTGTGGGGTTGTTCGCCATCTAGTGGAAGATCTTTGACATAGCAACCTATTCATTTTGTTACCCTAAGGTCTTCACTGAATCTTTTCAACCAGATTCATGAAGCTGATTTTATTCTATCAATTATGAGATAAGATGACATAGAAAATTGAAATGATCATTGTCCTGGGACAGTGGTCAAATTCTTCTAAGAGCTTGCGACAGGCAGGGACTTCAGAAAACATGCAGAGAATCATCATAGGGTGCACAGCAGGGCCTCCAGGTTCTGAAGAGAGGGCAAGCTCTCTGCCATGCAGTGGCCCAGGACCACATGTCTGCTGAAATATATCATGATATTTTCCACCCTGAAGGGAGTAAACTCACCTAAGGATCTGATTCTTATATTGCTGCTTCACTATCATATTACCTATGAGGCAAAAAATATATTTTTCAGTGAACAATGAATTCAGTGAAATCTCTTGGTGTATTCAAGTCCCACTATTGCTCCCTTGATCTTTGCAGGTTGACTTCAGTCCTGCGGCCACAGCATTCAGAGCACGTGGTGAGTGATCACAGAGACCTTCGCTGCTCACCATGGATAAACAGTCTCACATCCCCGGACATTGCATCCAGTGATTGAATTCATTCCTATTTAACAATTTCAGGCTCTATTCTAATTAATTTAATTTAAATGCATAGTCTATCCTTCACTTCCAGCTGTTATCAATGAAGCTAGCTTGACTAGTCTGACACAACATACTGTGTGAACTACTGTGTGCAAGGATCTTACTCAGAGGCCTGGGAGGGCTTCTGTTAGGTACAATAGCAAATTTCTACATCTGTGACAAACTATTCTGCTAAGAGTTCATAAATTCTTCATTTTCACCAGGAGTTGATCATTTTAGCTCCCAGTACTTGTTTGTTTGTTTATTTAACATTTACCTTAATTAATATTTGACTATAAACAAAAGAGAAAGTTCTTTAAGTTATTTATTAATGCTTATTAGTTGCCACTTTCTTGCTGTTGTCTGCACTTGACATGTTTTAGAACTGAAAAAGCTAATGTTGATACACAAGAAATTAAAAATTACTGCAAAGTAGGAGATAAATAAGAACATCGTATGGCTGAGATGAGGAAGGAGGGAATGGGATATACACAGGGGAGACAGTATATGCTTCAATCTGAGATATTTCTGGAAAGCAATAGTACAACTTTAAAGACTGGCTCACTACAGTGGTTGACACCACTCATAGTGCAGCCATCTTGGTTAGAAGAATAAAAAGCATACTGGGAACCCTGTATTACCTATGCCACCTCCACTGTCCTCCCAAAGATTTGACCCCGGTGTTCACACTGAGCTAAGACAGTGTATTTTTGAGACGTGTTCAAGTTGCACAGTCATGAAAATCACATGGCAAGATGTGAAAATAAGGATAGGAGATATGTTTCAGCATGAAATCTGACCGCCTCTCTTCCTTTACAATGCTCAAGACCTAAAATAGCCTGTTGCAGATTCTCCTGAGTAGACAAAGAACCTACGTTAGATTCAGTGAAACAGTGAGTGACTCAGAGCAATACAAAAGAACAGTGAGAGTTCTGAATTTCCACCTGCAAATCCAGTTAAAGGTAGGGGCAAAAGATTGTAAAAATTCCTCCCTATGTTTTAAAAATGATAGTAGATTCTTATTCCAAGCGAATCTGTAAATTTCTGGTGATTTCAGAGACAGAATCAATACATCAAAAGCTTCTATTTGAAAACCATCACTAAGCCAAAATATTATACATGACCATAGAAAGTAAAAAAGGAATCTTGTAATTGAAAAGAAGTGTTAGTCAATAATTTTTAATTACGCTGTTCCTTAACAGAGTGACCTGTGGACTTACCTTTGAAAAAGCTTCTATACTGTAAAAGCAAGATTTTGCTATTCTGGAAAAAGAAAAACTACGAGAACGGTAAAACACAATCACTTATTGGAAATGGGGATAAGAGAATGAATGGGGTTAATTTTAGGACAGAAGATTTTTGGAAAGTGAAACAATATTGCATCACACCAAAATGCTGCATATGTGTTATTCCACATGTGTTTATCTTGGTGAAACGTACAACATCAAGAGTGAATCTTCATGTGAACTACAGATTTTGTATGTATATCATCTTAATTGTTTGCAAAACACTGTAATTGGAAATTGATGATGGACTGCATAGTCAGGTGGGCAGGGTTTTAAAGGCCACCTCTGTATTTTCAGTTTTTCTATAGTCTTAAATATACTCTAAAATTGAAGCAAGTAGTTAAAAAGTCTTGCTTAGAACCTGATTTGGTTTCTGCTAGTACCGATGTAGCTTAGCAACATTCTGCTGCCCCAGCAGGTGGTAGCAGCTGTCTCCCCTTGCATCATAGACGGGCCAGCTGGAGACTGAACAGCATAGTCTCATTTCTGGAGGCTGAAACTTCACATGGACAGAACATGAGCATTTGCATAAAAAAAAACACAAATGTATTTTAAAACGAAAATAGGGTATTTTTTTAAATGAATTTTAAAGTCAAGATATATATATTTGTTGTTATATTTCTGAGAAGAAAGGAAGAAAGAAAGGAAGGAAGGAAGGAAGGAAGGAAGGAAGGAAGGAAGGAAGGAAGGAAGGAAGAAAGAAAGAGAAAGAAAGAAAGAAAAAAGAAAGAAAAAAAGAAAGAAAGAGAAAAAAGAAAAATAGAAAGAGGGAGTTAGTTATGGTTTTAAGTAACACTGCCACTTTTAGCTTTGTCCAAGTAGTCTCTCCTGGAACCCACATGAGTACAAGCCCAAGGAGATATAATAAGGACATCAACTTGATTTGCCATATCTATTTTGCTCGGGCCACATGCAGGGAAGAAGACTCCTAAGAAGCCTAAAGCAAAGTTACTTCAGATTTTACAGGAAAGATAAATCTAGGTCATGGGGATTTCTTATTGGTTTAAACATTGGAATTTACAGGTCTCTGTTCTCAGTGTTTTCTGTCTCCCCCTGCTGCTCACTGCTGAGCACCCCGAAGTTTCTGAAGGGCTGGCCCCTTGCAGGATCAGAGGCAGGGTCAGCAGCAGAGTGGAGACACAATCTGTCCCTGTCCTCTGCTACAGTTCTCAGTCATCTGGAATGAACAGTGGCTCAGGACTTCAGCTTTGGTCCCAGGCTATGCTGACTCTCTTGCTCCTTGTCACAAAGAGGCCTGAAAAATACAACACATGAACTTTCCACAGAATATCTTCCCATTCTACGTGGCATCGATGATAGCAGGTTAATTAGATATGATGAGCAGGAAATGGTAACTAAGTGGAATATGTCATGAAAACTGACGATCTGCAAAAGGTGGAATGCAAACACTACAAAAATTCTTGGGACTGTTATAATGGTGCAGCTGTCAAATGTCTTGATGTCTCAAATAAACTGGTTCATCCTCTTCCAAGGAATGACAAGTAATTGTGCCTTGTCATATGCTTCAATACTTTGGAGTGATCTGCTTTACACCACAGTATCCAAGTAATAGACAGCCAACTAATAGTTACAGCAGGATACTGAAGAAGAGTGTCATCTACTGCTGCTAACTGAACATAAGTAAAGTGTCTGTGTTCCTTACAGTACTACTGCACTTTTACCTCTGACAGTACACCAAAAGAAAACATTAACATAAATTATATGAAAATATACAAAACGCTATTGACAAGAAACGAAGGCATCTCTGGGAAATTATAGGCTATACTACAGTGATGTATAAAGTAAATTACTATTATAATGCAACTTTCTCCAAATTATTTCAATAATGTGGCAATCAGAATTTGTTATGGTTTTCAATCTGAAAGTTCTCCAAAAGTCACAGAGTACAAAGGTGGGGTTTTCAGAAAATGATTGGTACATGAGTGTTCTAGCTTCTCCTGCAGATTAACCCACTAATAAGGCAAGAACTTGATGGAATTGTTAGGAGGCAATGGAATCTCAGGAGATATGACCTGGTTACAGGAGGTGGACGATGGGCATATGACTGTGTGAAGTATGTCTTATTTGGCCTGTCCCTCTGCCGGCCTCTCTCTGTCTCTCTCTCTTTCTCTCTCTGTCTCTCTCTGTCTCTCTGTCTCTCTCTCTCTCTCTCTCTCTCTCTCTCTCTCTGTCTGTCTCTCTCCTTCCTGGCTGTCATGAGATAAGTAGATTCCTTTTTCCAATTCTTTCTTCCACCATGGTGTTTCTATAGCATCACCTCCTTAAAGTCTTTGAAGCCCGCTGACCATGAACAGAAATCTCTGAAAATGTGAGGCAAAATAAACTTCTCTTTTCTTAAGATGTTTGTCTCTCTAATATTTTGTCCAGCAATGAAAAGCTCAATAGCACAGAGTCCTAAAGGATTTTCTTGAAATTGAAAGATGCTTCAAATATACACAAGGTGTAATTAACAAATGCAGTGAATGTTTAATTTTTTTTTAATTCTCACAGTAAAAGACATATTGCCACAGATCCTCTTCAAAATACTCCCCATTTCTTGGTCTTTGCATGAACAAAAATCAGTGAACTCTACCACGAAGAAGCAACTAACAGAAGACAGCCTCTTGTATACTATCACTTTTCCTCATTATTTTTTGACATAGGCTCTCACTATGTAATGCAGCCTGGCCTCACACTCATGGTGAGCCTCCTGTTTCTGTCTCCTGAGTGCAGCAATTACAGGCATGCGTTACCATGCCGAGGTCACAGTGCAATTTCCAGTTCTTCCCGAAAGTAAAATGAGCATGAAAGGAAACATTTTGAACTGGACACCTCGGAAGCTGTAACAACACAAATAAAGACACTCATGAACGAGGACTTCCAGAACTGCTTCAGAAAATGGCAAGAACAATAGGATGCGAATGTGTAAAGCAAGAGGGAGTATTGTGAGGGAAAGACATGGCAATGTATCCTTTATTGTAATTTCTTTTAATTTAAGTGTTTACCATATTTTAGATCACACCTCATATACATCATTCATAAAATTTCTGTTTCAGAAAGCTCTAAACATATAAATCTTAATATATTATGTGTTGAATACACATAAAAGAAATAAACTACTGAGAAAAGGACAAATTAAAAAGAATACAGTATTCATATTTGAGATTAACCCTGTAGGGGAAGGTGGGCACACGGAGCTGTGAAGAGCATCAAGCCAAGTTAAACATTATTGTCCTAACCTGCATTGTGTGTGCTGGAGACACACACACTGATTGCTGTACTGAAATTAATAGATGAATGAGTGAATACATTAATATAAAAGTAGATAAGAAAGAGCCACCATTGCTGATTATTATTATGAATATCTCAATAATTTACGACAGTGTAAAGCCACTAAAAAAAAAGAAGGCAGAAAGAAAAAGAGAAGAAAAGGAAGAAAGAAAAGTAAGCATGAAAGAAAATCTGTATGAAGTGTTTTGTATAGCCAGGAAAATAATGGAAAATACCAGGATGCACACGAAAATGGAACCAATATGAAATAAGTGAAAATGTAAGTATAGATCTAGTAGCTGTGCTGGTATCTAAAAAAAATAAAACTACACTTCATCTCAACCCACACCTCATCTCAACGCTGAGAAGCATTGAGAAAAACAAAACTGTGAATGCACCATTTTATAAAAGCTGATATTTAATGCAATAGCAATGAGAATTAGTACTGTCATCAATCAAATTAATACTAGGAAAGAAAATTGGAAGAATGATTTCTGTTCAAAAGTAGAAGCATAATGAGTTAATTTCACATGGATACGATGTAATTTTGTTCTTGGCTGTTGTATTCCCTTATTTTCATAGACATAATAGGTACAACTTTCTAGCCATCCTCTCATGTGAGGCTGATCTGATGTCATTAGCAGGAAAATTATTCCGAAACACGGCTGTACACTGGAGTCTGAGGAAAAATCCAGGAATCAGTCAAAATCTTGTCAACAAGTTACTTTTCAGAATCACAGGGTTGGCAGATTTAGGTGGAAACGTTTAAACTGAGCAGGAACCACAGCAGCTGTCCTTAAAGGAAGCAGCTGCTATGAGCATAATCCTGACAACAGTCTTGGGGAGGTTTTTGTTTCACGTTGGATCCCTGTGGGACACCCGCTGTAATACTGCTAACAGT
>RJWM01039071.1:0-16351 GCA_004363535.1 Dasyprocta punctata | reverse complement strand
ACTGGCTAGAAGTTTTAGTCCATGGTCTACTGGCTACTTTGCTTTTGGACTGAAATGAGGTAGAACAGCATGGCCGAAGGGTGCACAGAGGAAAGCTAATCACTTGACAGCAGCCAAGAAGCAGAGGGAGCAAGAAAGCCAGAAAAGAAAGGACCAGGACAAGGTAGATTCCCTAAGGTCACACTGCCTGGATCCACTCTCCTCCAACAGGCTTCACCTCCTGTTTTCCGTTACCTCCCGGAGATACCATCAAATTGTGATATCATAAATGGGTCAATCCACTGAAGAAGGCAGAGCCCTCAGGGTCCAGTTTTTCCCACAAAGCCCATCAGTTCCAGCCAGGCCCTAGCACATGAGCTTTAGAGGACATTTCAAATCCAAAACCTAACAACTTGGAAATTGCTAGGTTATAGGGTATACGCATTTTGAATTTAAGTTAATTTTGCCAGATTATCAGTTGGTATGCTTGAAATAATTTATATTCCTATCAAAAACATGCTTTCTCTTTTTCTGCATTCTCATCAATCAATATTTATTTTCAGGTCTGTTTTTATCTGCTGTAGGGTTTTACATTTTTTAAGTTTTGACCAAAATGTTCTTCCCTTGAACTTCTAACCTATCATTTAGTACATTGCTCAAATATTGCACACAGACTTCTGTGTTTTCTCTTCTGGCTCCATAACCAGTAAGTCACTTAATCACTCTCTTGATCCGAATTATCTTTGTATTTCTTATAATTGTTTAAAAATTGCTTATATTTTATATTTACTTACTACTATTGTCCTCCCTAGGATGTCATCTCCATGAGAATAAGCGCTTTTCCTCTCTTATCCACTGCTTTTATCTCTTCAACATCTAAAATAGAGGTTGGAACAAAACTCACTCAGTGATTTGCAGATACATGAATTTGTATTTCCTTTCAACTGTATTTTACTAGAAAAAGGGAGTGAATTAGGAATCAGAACTAGATTGTGGTCAGATTCTCTTTTCCCAACTTCCTCTCCTGATTACTGATTATTAAAAACAGTAGATTTTATATAAACATTTGATCACTTTCTGATTGAGAGTAAATTTTGAGTTTGGGTGTAAAAATTTAAAGAATATTACTAAAGTTAATAATACATATTATCAGTTGCTTTCCAAAAAGATACATATCGTTATATTCCTTTCTGAAAAGGTTGTTAATTTGAAATGTAAAAGTGCTCTCAATTGTATTTGAACTTTCTGTTTATGACTTCTTTCTCCCTGTGCTGTTTTTTTTATCAATTTGTCTTTTTTTTTTGTTTTTTTTGTTTTTTTTGTTTTTGCTGACTCTTGTATGTGTTTCTATCAGTGTTGTTCTTATTTATTGTCAGTAGGGCCTTTATTTCATGTTCTTTCATTCTTTGCAGCTATTATTTGACTTTTAAAAATTGTAATTATTGTGAAATATATTATATGTAATCTACTATAGTGTCCTTTACTATTCTATATTCTTTTATTTTTTTTATATAAAGTACTTTCTACTAAATGGTATGAAATGGGGCTCTGACTTCAGTAATTTATCAAACTGGATTTAATTTTGGTAGGTCTGATAGATAAACATTGCAGTGAGCATGAGTTTCTAACATTGGCACAGTCCTACCATTCTACTTTGACTAGCACCAAGTGGTTTTAGAACCTAAGAAATGTTTTAAGAAAAGAAGTGATTTGATATTGAAGTGCTTCAACATCTCAGTAAATTATAGTTTTAGTCTCCTAAGAATTTTGATCATGTTTCAGCTTTATCTTACAATTTTTAAGTACTTTGTAGCAATATATTTTCAATACCTTTAGCTCCAGGTATTTAAATTGGTGTTTAATATTCTTCGTTGTAGTTTTTTGTTTTTTTCTGTCAGTACTGAAACTACTTCTGGGCTTCGCATATGCTGGGCAAGCCATCAACTGCTGAGGTACACCCCCAGCCTTTTTGTTTTGTTTTAATGAACAAAAAGCTATTTTTAATGATGAACATAATTTCTGCTCTTTTATATCCATATTACAGCATAATTAATGTGGGGGGATTTAATTTTTAAATTGCATACTACTCCTTATGAAATTCTCTACTTTTTTATAGAAATCTGTCTCCTTATTCCTCCCTCATTCTCTTAAACATTTGCATTTTCTTCAGCAACTTTGTGTTTCCATTCTCATGAAAAGACCAGACTTCAGAGTCAAACAAAGCAATCAAATTCCTAGTTCTATTAATTACTACTTACTTTAGGTAATTTATTTAACGTTTCTGTGCTTTAGCGTCTTTTTAAAAATAGGATACTTATCTCTCAGTCTTGACATAAAAGGGTACATGTGATAAGCACTTTGAGTGCTACCCTAGAATAGTTGACTCAATAAATATTGTTCTTTTTTATTCCTTTCTGAGAAACCAAAGCTGTTATTGTGGAGGTTTGCAGGATTAGCCTAGTTTCTATGTTAATTATTTCGTCTTAATCATGAGATCTCAATTAGTTTAAATTATATTTATTCATAATGAACTATGTGATCTTTAATATAAATCAATCTGTTTGCACATCACTTTGAAAACTTTAAAACTGATATAAGATACTGTTGTTTTAAATAACTTTTTTATTAGCAATAGGCCAGATGTTTATTTTTTATATTAAATTGTTCTAATGAATTTCTAAAGCCAAACACAAATGGGCACAAAGAAAGAGGTTTAGAGAGAAGTTGTCTTATGTCACTGGTAAATTTGGATTGTTGCAAATTTCTTGGAATGTTTCAAAAGCTCTTTTTGTGTCAGGAATGTCTTCATAATTGAAACATATTTTGAAATGATTTATATGTTGATTAATTATCAGTTGTGTGTCTATATAAACAGATTCCTTTTTGATACACATTTAAGATAATGCACATTTTTTGTTTCTTCATGTTTCATTTACATTGGGTTGTGTTTTTCAATGTACTTGTCTGCTTTATCTAAGTTCTTCAAGGTTGGTATTACAGAATTGAATTTACCAATTTTTTCTCCAAACCTATAGCTTGTCCTTCAGAAGTGGATCTTCTTTTAATCCTTTTGACAAAACCAGATGTTGGTGTCAACTTCAGCAATTCCTTCACTCTTCCCTTCTCCATATTCATCAAGCCCTATATAATCTAGCTCTTATTAATAATTCCCAAATCCATCATTTGTCTTTATATTTGCTGCTGCTGCCATGGTTGTCAGAACCCTCATGATTCTTACGCAGAATTTATCCCAGTCTTTTGAAAAGAATTTTGCCTCTAGTTTTGATTCACTCCAGTTAATTAGGGATGTTAGAATGGTCTTCCATAATGTAGATCTGGTCATGTCATTGCCTTGATGAGTTCATGCACTTAGCAAGTTTTTTTTCTTTTGTAAGGTAAATACACAATTGTGTAATAAATTTGTGTCTGTAGATCATGATACAACTCCTTTCTGAAAACAAAGTACACTAGAATTTCAAATAGCTGCAGCTAGTATATTTCTAGGTTGAGTTCAATGCTATTAAATGGTTTTATTTTTACAGTACTGAAGCTTTGTAAGCTGAATTTGACCAAGCTGTATGTTTATTGGTTCAGGCTATTTATTGACAGACTAAGACTTAATTATCTAAATTTGGTACTTTTGAAAACTTCAAAACTGTAATATAAGATACTATTGTTTTAAGTAACTTTTTTATTAGCAATAGGCCAGGTGTTTAGGTGATACTCTAATTAAATGTAATAGTTCCTCCAATAATTAAGGCTAGTACATCTAACAGTTATTTGTATGAAAAGATCATCTTGTTATGTCTCTTGCAACTGTTTTTTTCCTAGTTATTTGGAAGTTCAGAAAATCTTTTAGCAAGGTACCATAAAAGTAAAGGATTCGTAAAACTATCTAATGCTGGTAGTGTCTTACACTGAAGCTGAGAAAGGCAATAAGCCACTGAAAGAATAGAAAGTATTTCCATTTGTCAATAATTATTTGTCTGCCATCCATATATTTTATTCATTGAATTGTTAATTGTTTTATTATATGTTGAAGACATTTTCTTTGACGTTTTGGTAGCTTCTATAATGCATCTCAACTGATGACATCTGACTTTTTGTTTCTTCTCCAGGTTTTCGTAAAATAAGTTTAGATGACCTTCGGAAGGCGTACATTGTAAAGGATGTTCAGCAGTACATTCTCCATCGTTTAGATCAAGAAGAAGCTTTGCGACAACACCTCACAAAGGAAACTGCAGAGATGTTAAATCAGCTGCACATTAAAAGCAGTGGATGCTTTCTTTATCTAGAACGAGTTTTAGATGGAGTTGTAGAAAATTTTATTATGTTAAGAGAGATTCGTGACATCCCAGGAACTCTAAATGGTCTCTATCTCTGGCTTTGCCAAAGACTTTTTGTAAGAAAACAGTTTGCAAAAGTTCAGCCTATTTTGAATGTGATTCTTGCAGCCTGCCGACCTTTGACCATAACAGAATTATATCATGCAGTATGGACCAAAAATATGTCATTAACCTTGGAAGACTTTCAACGTAAGTTAGATGTTCTCTCCAAACTTCTTGTTGATGGACTAGGAAATACTAAAATACTCTTTCACTATAGTTTTGCAGAGTGGCTTCTCGACGTGAAACACTGCACCCAGAAGTATTTGTGTAATGCAGCAGAAGGACACAGAATGTTGGCTATGAGTTATACCTGTCAAGCAAAGAATTTAACACCATTGGAAGCACAAGAATTCGCTTTGCACTTAATTAATTCAAACTTACAATTAGAGACAGCTGAGTTAGCTCTGTGGATGATATGGAATGGTGCACCTGTCAGGGACTCTCTATCTACTTTAATTCCCAAGGAACAAGAAGTACTACAGCTGTTGGTTAAAGCTGGTGCTCACGTCAACAGTGAAGATGACCGCACATCATGCATTGTCCGACAAGCCTTAGAGAGAGAAGATTCCATTCGGACATTATTGGATAATGGAGCTTCAGTAAATCAGTGTGATTCAAATGGAAGAACGTTACTGGCTAACGCTGCCTACAGTGGCAACCTTGATGTAGTGAATTTACTTGTCTCTAGGGGAGCAGATTTAGAAATAGAAGATGCTCATGGACATACACCACTCACCCTAGCTGCTAGGCAAGGACATACCAAGGTGGTTAATTGTTTGATTGGGTGTGGAGCAAATATTAATCATACTGATCAAGATGGTTGGACAGCATTGCGATCTGCTGCCTGGGGCGGGCACACTGAGGTCGTTTCTGCACTACTTTATGCTGGTGTAAAAGTGGATTGTGCAGATGCTGATAGTCGAACAGCTTTGAGAGCAGCAGCTTGGGGAGGCCATGAGGACATTGTACTGAACTTACTGCAGCATGGTGCTGAAGTTAACAAAGCTGATAACGAAGGTAGAACTGCTTTGATAGCAGCAGCATACATGGGACATAGAGAGATTGTGGAACACCTACTGGACCATGGAGCAGAAGTAAATCATGAGGATGTTGACGGCAGGACTGCACTGTCTGTAGCTGCACTTTGTGTGCCTGCAAGTAAAGGGCACGCATCAGTTGTTAGCCTCCTCATCGATAGAGGTGCAGAAGTAGATCACTGTGATAAAGATGGCATGACTCCACTGCTGGTAGCTGCCTATGAAGGACATGTTGATGTGGTCGACTTGCTTCTAGAGGGAGGAGCAGATGTAGATCACACAGATAACAATGGTCGGACGCCCCTGTTAGCAGCAGCTTCCATGGGTCACGCTTCAGTAGTAAACACACTTTTGTTTTGGGGTGCAGCTGTGGATAGTATTGATAGTGAAGGCAGGACAGTCCTCAGCATAGCTTCAGCACAAGGAAATGTGGAGGTGGTACGCACTCTCCTGGACAGAGGGTTAGATGAAAATCACCGAGATGATGCTGGCTGGACACCTTTGCATATGGCAGCTTTTGAAGGTCACAGGTTAATATGTGAAGCACTGATTGAACAAGGTGCTAGAACAAATGAGATTGACAATGATGGCCGAATTCCCTTCATCTTAGCTTCACAAGAGGGTCATTATGACTGTGTTCAGATATTATTGGAAAATAAATCCAACATTGATCAGAGAGGCTATGATGGAAGAAATGCACTGCGTGTCGCGGCCTTAGAAGGACACAGAGACATTGTTGAATTGCTTTTCAGCCATGGCGCTGATGTTAATTATAAAGATGCTGATGGGAGGCCCACACTTTATATCCTGGCCTTAGAAAACCAACTTACAATGGCTGAATATTTTTTAGAAAATGGTGCAAATGTCGAAGCCAGCGATGCTGAAGGAAGGACAGCGCTCCATGTTTCCTGCTGGCAAGGCCATATGGAGATGGTCCAGGTGCTGATAGCCTACCACGCTGACGTCAATGCTGCGGACAATGAAAAGCGCTCCGCTCTGCAGTCTGCAGCCTGGCAGGGCCACATGAAAGTGGTTCAGCTTCTGATTGAGCATGGCGCAGTAGTTGACCACACATGTAATCAAGGTGCAACTGCACTCTGTATCGCAGCCCAGGAAGGACACATTGACGTCGTGCAGGTGTTACTAGAGCATGGTGCTGATCCAAACCATGCCGATCAATTTGGACGCACTGCTATGCGCGTTGCAGCCAAAAATGGACATTCTCAAATAATTAAGTTATTAGAAAAATACGGTGCATCGAGCTTGAATGGCTGTTCTCCCTCACCTGTTCACACAATGGAACAAAAACCTCTACAATCTGTGTCATCAAAGATGCAGTCACTGACAATTAAATCAAATAGCTCTGGCAGTACTGGCGGAGGGGATACGCAGCCTTCCCTGCGTGGCTTACCTAACGGACCAGCTCATGCATTCAGTTCTCCATCAGAATCTCCAGATTCTACTGTTGATAGGCAGAAGTCATCATTGTCAAATAATTCCCTGAAAAGCTCAAAAAATTCGTCTTTGAGAACTACTTCATCTACAGCAACAGCTCAGACAGTGCCAATTGATAGCTTTCATAACTTGTCATTTACAGAACAAATTCAGCAACACTCGTTGCCACGCAGCAGAAGTCGACAGTCAATTGTTTCCCCCTCTTCCACAACACAGTCCTTGGGACAAAGTCATAATTCACCAAGTAGTGAGTTTGAGTGGAGTCAAGTAAAGCCCAGTCTGAAGTCAACTAAAGCAAATAAAGGGGGGAAATCAGAAAATTCTGCCAAATCTGGATCAGCTGGGAAAAAAGCTAAACAAAATAATTCCTCACAGCCAAAGGTTTTAGAGTACGAGATGACTCAGTTTGACAAAAGAGGACCTGTTGCCAACTCTGGGACTAGTGCAGCACCTAAACAAGTACCTGTAGAATCTCAGTGCAAAATCATACCTTCAACTCAGCAGGAAATTGGCCGATCTCAGCAGCAGTTTCTTATTCACCAACAAAGTGGGGAACAGAAGAAGAGAAATGGCATAATGACAAATCCAAACTACCATCTTCAGAGCAACCAGGTTTTTCTTGGTAGGGTTTCAGTTCCACGAACAATACAGGACAGAGGGCCTCAGGAAGTGTTGGAGGGGTACCCTTCCTCAGAGACAGAATTAAGCCTTAAGCAAGCCCTGAAGCTTCAGATAGAGGGTTCTGACCCAAGCTTCAACTATAAGAAGGAAACCCCGCTGTAAAAGGTAATAATATTTCACCAACATACAGAATAAGGTATCAGAAGCATAGTTCCCTGTCTTTGGGGTGCTACATGACTGATTCCCTCACCTAATGTCTAGCCCAGCTAGACCTTCCTTTCCTTGTAAATTTGAATTCTCAGGGGCCAGGGGTGTAGCTCAGTGGCACAGTGCCTGCCTGGCAAGCACAAGGTTCTGAGTTTGATTCTCAGTCCTCCCTGCCGCCAAAAAAATTTGAATTCGCCCACCACTAGCGCACCCTCTCCTCTTTCCCTCTTCTTGCTGTCCAAAGCAGTTACTATTCAATGTACTTGTTACACTTTATTTTGTTTACTTTTGTCTCCCTGACTGAAGTGGAAGCTTGTGCGCTAGGAATTTTTGTTTTGTTCAATGCTATATTCTATATACTTGGAGCAGTATTTGAACCTATGGTAATGAAGTTATATACTGTTTATGGATTCCAGATAAAGAATTTTTTCCTAACAATCATTTCCCCCTTTTAAGAGATCGTCGATGGTGGTAGAGATGTGGCTTGTTCTGTAATATTTTTTTGGTTTGAAGAAAATAGTGCATGTAGATCATTCATGAATGTTAATTTTATTTCTTTCTATCAGTAAAAGTTAGTTTTGTTATGGCAGGTCTTTTGGAAATCTTTCAAGTAGTGTTTTCATGTACTGTATGCAGAATTGGTCTGAAAGATGGTAAATGAGTGTTTTGGCAAGTTAGGTATTTAGAATCCATTATATTCAGACAAAATAGAAGTTTTTTATTAAGTAAAAATGTTTTGTCTTTTCCCCACCACGAAAGGATAATTTACTAATTATAAAAGGGAAAAATAGTGAGAAAATAGTTTACATCTTTTTATGTTAATGGATACTTTTTCAGGAGCACATTTCCCATATTGGAGATATATCTGAGAATTTATGATTTTTTCTCATTTATACTAGGAATATATCCTACTTTGCTTTATCATTTTTCTTCCTTTAACGAAGTTATACTCGTAAGCAAACTGACATCTGTCTTTTCTTCATGTCTTTGGAGATGTGCTTTAGGAGCATAATATGTGAAGCATCACTCTAAAGGAGTTCTCCCTATCTTCTAGTATAAACAGCCATCAATGTGAATTCATGGATAGCAGTGAAATGTCATTTAAAAATAGTTTGTGTGAAATAGTTAATTCATCTTCCCATTTTACTTACTTTAAAAATACTCAGCTCTGATGCTACACCCCTCCAACTCATAGGCTATCTTTTGTAAAGACAAAGTGTAAATACATATTTAATAAAAAAACATGTAAATTAAGATTGGTTAGCATTTTGTAGGATCTTTAAAAGTGACATAATTAAGTAATTGATCTCTAATAGACAGGTTTGTTAAGTTTGTGCTTCATGTGATAAACATACGTAGATGAATGGATGTACATGTTCTTATGTCAGGTCTTAAAATTATATGTAGCTACATAGTAAGATGTAAAAA
The DNA here is from genome assembly GCA_004363535.1 of Dasyprocta punctata. Classification (NCBI taxonomy): domain Eukaryota; kingdom Metazoa; phylum Chordata; class Mammalia; order Rodentia; family Dasyproctidae; genus Dasyprocta; species Dasyprocta punctata. Next base: position 7,236 of record RJWM01039071.1, on the reverse strand, counting down.
TTAATTGTGCTTTTGTTTCTAACTTTTGAATTAGTTTCCTGTTCTGTGAAACAGAAGACATTGTGATTGGAGTGGTTCTTCAGCTACTGGATGAAAACATAAAATACCTATTGATTTGCTGAAAAAAAAGTGAAGAATGTGATATCTGCAGTACAGTACCTTAATTACTGTAATGTGCCTAAAGAGTAAGGCTGCCTTCTCAATGTAATCCTCTGTGCTTAAAAATTTCATTTTGTGTGCTTTGTATTCACAACACAGAATAAGCACTTTTTTAAAAAATGCGGTGTATGCTGCAGTTCCCCAATAAAGCTGAAAAAATTTTTGAGTCCAGTATTTTAAGTTAAGATTTGATAAATGTGCATGTGCCATGGTCAAATATATATGAAAAGGCAGTGTTCCTTGTATTTATTTTTTGTTTCTTTTTGTGGCAGAAGAAACTTATGCATAGTGTTTCAGTCACATTTGCATTGTAGTGTGTGGCCTGTTTCTTGTATCTTTTAAAAATGTCGTTCAATAAAATAAATCTTACAATTGTTTTATGTTCACTACACCTTCAGCACTGGATAAAAATGTGTTTTTATAGAAATGCCACATTGAGGTTAAAAAAAAAGATGGTTTCTTGACAGATTTTCAAAGAATAATAATTTCTAATATTAGGGAGCTGCTTGAAGTAGTTTAAATCTGGATTTTCCCAGTAGAACACTCCTCATCTCTGGCTAAAAGTGTCAAAACAAGCAAACCGTCAGTCTGTACGCAGAACAGAGTTCCATTTCATTCACTGGGATGCAGTTTCACCTTACACTCAGTTGTCATTCCACTTCCCAGATGACAGACTGTCATTCCTGAGGCATGAATATTCTCAGGGACAAAGCCATGCCTCAGCTGCATGTGTGCGCAGAGGGAGATGCACCTGTCTGTCTGAGGGTAGATTTTTGATCCCTGAACTATTCATTGACTACCCTTATCTCTTCCTTACAGCTAAGTAAACTGTAATTTATCAGCGTAAACATTAATGCTGGCTTCTCTCTCAGTTGTTTCTACTTATAAATCACTGCATGACCAAAACAGCATCCTGAAAAATCAATTGATTAAATCTAATGGTTCAGTTGGATGAATGTAATATGTTCTGTCCTTCACAGATGACACCACTAGCCCATTAGTTGTAGCACATATGTATTTTTAACTGTTATTTGACAAGTGATAGATTTGCACTTTTCTATCCACATACTCTTTCCTGTTTTCTTCTTTGGACAGTTGCGTGGGGGATGGCTGGATGTTGAGGTAAGAGAAGAATCAGTAACCAAGGATACTATACTTGGTTCAAATGACCATGTGACTCACAACCCTGGCCTCCTGAATTACTCTTAAACCAGTGAAGCCAGCTTAGATGGGTCATATGTATGTTTGGAAACGCTGACGGTGATTTAGAAGTGAATGTTTGAATTTGATTTTTGGATGAGCCCTGGTAGTCCTACAGACCCCAGAAATTCTGTTCTTTCCATATGCTGTTGGTAAGGAGGAATGAGGAAAGAGAATTTGGAGATTGAGCACAAAACCATTGCTACTACTGAAAATCCTTTAAATATGTCTTAGTAACAGAGGTCAGTAATGTCATCATATAGGAAGGACGCATTTAATGCTTTGTTCATGGGTGTAGAAATGTGTAATTGGTTGTGATAAATGTTTCTCACTTGAACCTTTGTGTAAGGCTTTTCTTTTGTTTTTTAAAGTCAGCAAAACTCATTTTGTCTATGTCATCTGTAAGTCATAATCAGGACAAGAAGACAAGTTGATCAGTTCAATTAAAATTAAGGTGACATGGCAATATTGATAGCTCGAATGTGAATGTTTCAAGTATTGAATTCTTGTCCCTATGGGACATTTATTAAATACACTTAATAGGACTCTTGCAAAGTAGCCTTAAAAGTGTTAATGACTCTAATACTAAATATGAACACATACTATTACTAGAACCAACTTTACTTACATCTCAGATACAGTACATTTACATTACTGTAGAGGATGAAGCGCTAATTTCTTATTAGGTGTATTTTTCCTTAGAAAGAGAACCCTGAAAGCTGCCAGTTTTTCTATTAACCTTGAATTATTGAAATTGTATTTATTTAATTTTATTGTTTTTACAAAATTGCACCTTGTGGCCAAAGGGCAAACATACAACTCTGCATTAGGGATTTATGTTTTCAAAGAACTAAATGTTTTCATATCCCTTCTTTATATACTTGGAACAGTCGGTAGGAAGAGAGTCTGTTGGAAAAATATGACTTTCATAACTATTTCTCTGGGTGTTTTTATATAAATTATGTTTTAGAACAGAACAAAAGTGACTTTCAGTTAGGATAAGGATAAGGGTGCTGGATATGCCCTGCTTTGCTTATTTGTTTCTATGGGGGATTCCCATGACTAATAGATGGCCTCTGCTCCATTAAAACATAAAAAAAAAAACAATAATCCCCCAAATATAGAGCTGCTAAATAGCTATTTTTGAAATTAAAATGTTTAAATTTTGTAAATCAGCTGTTGCCACTACACAACTTAGGATGCCATGCGCTATTTTATAACATTCCGTCATCCCCATTCCCTACTAGTCATGATTTGGTAATAAGGGAAGTTATAAAAATACAGAAGTGAAAAATAAAAATCTGGATATTTCTAGGAAAGGCTAGGAGAGGAAAATTGACCAGAAATCAGTGTATTGCAGTGTACAGCCAATAACTTTTGTCCCTCACCCCCACTCCCACCCTTACCAGAGTGCTCACCAAAAAATAGTTCACTACTTAAAAAATGAGAGTACTTTTCATATTGTTTTGGCTATGCAAATGTTTGTTTTGCTTATTGTCCTCCATTTACACTTGCAGCAAATGTAGTTGCAAACATATGCTTTCTTTTTATTTTTCCCTTGGTTTGGGGTATGTAAATAGCCTAAAATGTACATTGAATTTCACATTGTAAAAGTTTTATTTTATTCCTTGTATTATATTATGCAAAATCCCTATGTATATGAAAGTGCATAATAAATATATTTGCTTTACAGAAAAAAATCTTGTTTTTATTATTGAACTAGTAGAGCATACATGATATGCTTACAGTAAAAAAAACTTAGTTGTTTTAATGTTTTAAAAGAACACTGAGCAAATGAATTTGGAAGCATTTTACAAAGCAAAAAAAAAAAAAAAAAAGTAAACTACTGTCCAAAAAAGGTCTAAAAACAGATTCAGCCTTTAAGTCTTTCTAAACCTTGTATGAGGACTGTCCTTCCCCCACCTCTGATAGATTACCTACTATATCTCACCATGTCATATTTCAGACCTCTGAAAATATCAGTAATCCAATAAATTGTATATGCATGTACTCCTTCATTATCAGAATATTATAGCAATCTTTCCACTAAATTTTTTTAGAGTTTTACTGCAAACAATTTTCTAAATAAAATTTGTACACTCTTTGTTCAGGAAACGAGTCTTTCTTCACAACCTTCATCCCCCTCCCTAAAACAACATACAGAGATACACATCAGTGCCCCTAGGTGCCAAAATTTGTCTTGTTGCTGAGACAAAAATACTAGACACCTAAAATTAAAGAAGGGAAAGTTTATTTTAATTCACAGTTTGTAGGGGTTCTAGTCCACAGTTGACTCCAAGGGAGAGGTTCATAGCAGAGGAGGAACAGTCCATGGCAGGGTAGGCAAGAAGCAGCTAACAGACTTCCGTCTTATCCTGCACAGATATTCCATCCACACTACAAGCTTTTTGCTTGGTGCTTCCCATTACCCATACCTAAAACAAAGCTAAACCAATGAAATTAATCTGTCACACACCCTAGATCCAGCTACTTCCAAAAAGCTCCTGCAATGAGCACATGAGGTTTTGGGGGGAATATTAAATATAAGCCATAACATTCTATATATACTGATACTCTGATGAGAAATTTCTAGAAAGGTAATAAAGTATTCCCTGTTCAGTAACTTCATAATAGTTTCTGCAGTAATTTCACATTATTTATAAATCTGTTGAGTTACTCTTAGCAGCATAAAGTGTTTAAACATAAATGGGTAGTACATGCAGAATAATTTTCAAAGACTGGTTGACTAAGTAAATTTACAAGTACAGAGTTTCCCTGCTGGTCCAAGAAAATACAGTGAAAACTTGGCAGTGACTAATGTTTTCACTCCTTAGCCCTGGCAGTTGGAAGAATTCCAACTAAATAATAAGATACTCACTGAAAGAGTACATTATTGAGGTTCTGGGAAATTTTTATTTATCATGGAAATGTGCACTAATTTTGTGTTCAAGATAAGATCTCTGCTTGTCAATCTTGGTGTTAAACTAAAGTTAAAATTATCTAATATAAAATGAGTCATTTGAAATTTGTAGCATGTTTAGATTTCCACTCATTTTACAGTATCGTTACTGGACTGGCAAAATTGAGCCATATTCTCAGAATGTGGTTGTAATGTTTAGAAGACCACTGTACTTAGAGCTTATACTTATTCTTGGTCTGCACATGTGAACACTGACAAAATGGTATGTCCCAATGAAACAATGCTACATATTTAATGAGTGTATCTGTAATGCCTACTTTTTTTATAAATGTATATTGAACTTCAATGTATCCTCGGGGAAATATTAAAGTCCTGAATTGCTGTGGTATACAATTTTGCAAATTGAATATACCTGTTTATCACCTGGATTAAGGTGTAGGCTATAACCTTAATCTCAGAAACACTCCTTGCCACTCCTAGACTCTACCCTGAAGGAAGAAAACCATTCTTCTTTTATTATCATAGACTATATTAGTATTGACTTTTTAAAGTATCAAACAATTTATTCTCTTCATCATGGTTTCTTTCCCTTTAATATTATTTCTGTGTTATTCATATACACTGCAGCAGTGACTTGCTCTCTTTCACCGCTATGTACTAGTTTTATTTGTCCATTTTAAAATTGTGTAGTATTCCAATCTGAATGAATATGCCATAATCTTGAAAATTCACTTTTCACATAGTAGGGATTTGGATATTTCTGAGTTTTGACTTTTAAGATAGAGCAGGTGATACAGTTTTGGTACATATTTTTGGTATGAATATGTATGCATTTTTTTTTTTTTTTTTTTTTGGAGACACAGGTTCTCACTATGCAGTACAAACTGGCCTTGAACTCATTATGTAACCCAGGTTGACCTCTAACTTGCAGCAATCCTGCCTCAGCTTCCTGAGTGCTGGAATTACAGGCATACATTACCACACACAGCCAGTATGCTTTTTTTTTTTTTTTTTTTTTTTTTTTTTTTTTTTTTTTTTTTTTTTTTTTTTTTTTTTTTTTTTTTTTTTTTTTTTTTTTTTTTTTTTTTTTTTTTTTTTTTTTTTTTTTTTTTTTTAATAAAATGGAAGTTCCTGGACCTAGGGTGTATGTATGATCAGCTTTAGTAGATCGTGCCAGTTTTCCAGAATGGTTTTATCAGTTTCCTTTCCCATTAACTGTGTATAAAAATCTTTGTTCAACATTTAGGCAACATTTGTTATTAAATATTTTTTCCTTCATTCTGTTTGGTTGTGTACTTATACTGCATTTAGGTTTGAATTTATACTTCTCAAATAATGAGCCACTGTATACATAATTTTTATATTTTGATTTCTATCTTGGGGAGAAATTCATACTTTTTCTTGTTGATTTTCCTGGTTTGTAGTTCTTTTTGATATTTTAGATATAGGTTCTTTATATAACATGCATAATGCAAATACCTTAGGCTTCGGCCTTTCACTTGTAGTGGTACATCTGTGTGTGCAGAGATTCATTTTTTTTTTAAGAGAAAAAAAGACATAAGAAAGACAAAAAGCAAAAGAGACAAAAAAATGACTAGAGCAAATGCACAACAGTAACATTATAGGTTTACATAACAGGATGATAGAAACTTGACAATGGATGCAATATTGCGTATCATCACCTTCAAAATGGTTGTTTACATTAACAGATATAGACATGTAAAATTGATCTAATGATATGAGTATTTACCATTCTTTCTCAATAAATAATACATTCAGCAGTATGTTCGTTTTAGTTATCTTACATATGCATATTTACAGATTTATATCATTTTCCTTTTCCCTTCCCTCTTTCCCCCTTTTACCGTCCCAATTACTTTTGCTCTTTGAGCAGTCTTTTACCCTTACATAGTATTTATTGTAGATTTTAGATCATATATACTTTTTCAGTTTTATACACTAGGGAGACAATACAGTATTTACACATGTGGGTTTGATTTATCTCACTTATGAATATGGTCTCAAGTCTTGTCCATTTACTTATAAAAGTCTCAATGCAATCTTTTTTGATAGCTGAGTAGTACTTCATTGTATAAAAATACTGCATCTTTTTTGTCCATTCCTTGATAGATGGGCACTTGGGTTGTTCCCAAGATTTGGCTATTGCAAATTGGGTTACTATAAACATGGGTGCACAAATATCACCGTAGTATGATGTTTTAAATTCTTCTGGGACAATGACCAGAAGTGGGATAGCTGGGTTGAAAGGGATTTCTAATCCTAGCTTCTTGCAAAATCTCCACACTGATTTTCACAGTGGGTGCACCAGTCTACACTCCCACCAACAGTGGAGTGACTCTTTCCCCACAGCCCCTCCAGCATTTGTTGTTGGTTGAGTTTTGAATCTTGGCCATTCTTTCTGGAGTGAAATGGATTCTCAGTGTTGTTTTAATTTGCATTTCCCGAATGACCATTGATGTTGAACATTTTTTCATATATTTATTTGCCGTTTGTATTTCTTTCTCTGAGAAGTGTGTATTCATCTCAGACACCCACTTTTGGATTGGGTCCTTGAATTTTAGGGGCCCGATTTCTTTTAAATCCTTATATGTTTTAGATAGAAGTCCTTTGTCTGATGGACAATTGGCTAAGATATTTTCCCAGTTCGTGGGTTTTCTTTTCACTCTGTTGGAGATTTCCTTTAACATGCAAAAACTTTTTAGTAAGATGAGATCCCACTTGTAGATTCTGGGAAGTGTTTCCCGTGCAGTTTGATTTTTGTTCATGAACTCTCTGACTATTCCTATGTCATCAAGATTTTTACCTACTCTGTCTTGTAGTAAGTTTAGTGTCTCTGTTTTAATTTTCAGATCTTTGATCCATTTTGACTTTATTTTAGTGCATGGTGATAGACATGGAGCTAGTTTTAGTTTATGGCATATAGAAAGCCAGTTTTT
>RJWM01039070.1:0-16364 GCA_004363535.1 Dasyprocta punctata | reverse complement strand
TAGATCTGATGTTATGGGTAGTTATTTCAATGATAACAAGAGGTACTCTAAGGGGAAAAGAAGGAAGGAAGAGAAAAGGAAAAAGACATAAATTTATAAATGCTCATAAATAAGACAGTTAAAAAAAAACCGTATTGCTAAATACAATAGCTATTGAAAAAGAAAAGTTAATATACATGAATTGATGAATCTTACATGTGTATATCTGTCAATATCCCCAACCCCTAGGAAGGTAATGATATGCAATATTGTAACTACTGCCAAACTTCAACCACCTCAGTGTGTAAACCTACAATGTTATCATATCAGATCTGTTGTTGTTGTTTGTCTGTCTTTTTTGACTTTTATTTCTAGCTTCTGTATCTATTTTCTCTTAAATAAAAATATAAAATAAAATAAAATAAAATAAAATATGAACAAGATTAACTAAAATTTAACATGAGTACACAACAAAAAAGAAAAAATTATCAAATTACACAAATAAAAAAACAAACAGATAAACAAAAACAAAATAGAACTCTTTAATGAAAGTCAAAAGGGTCTAAGGGCACACTGTTGAAATCTGTATGCCAACAAATCTGACAGCTTCGATGAAGTTGACAAATCACTACACAGACACAAAGTCTCAAAATTATTTCCAGAAGAAATAAAAAGCATGACCATACCTATAAAGGAATTAAATTTGCAATTAAAACTTTTCAGCTCAGGAAGCTCTCAGGTACAGAGGCTCTTTTAAGGAAACTCTATCAAATATTTAAAGAAATAACTGAAATTCTAAATAGACATTTCACTACTGCTGACCATGAATGGCTTATAGAGACATGGAAAGTTAATCAGCAAAATTACTTTTTTGACAAATACAAATTACTATTAGGATGAGATACCAACACATGACCATCAGGAGAGCTGTACTCTACACAAACACCAAAACAAGGACTTTGCAAACTTATGGACAAACTGGAAACCCCATTCACTGCTGTAAGTAAGTGAAGTTTCTACTTTAGAAAATAATTTGGTAATGCTTTAAGAAACAGTTTATACTTAAAAAGGTAATCACACGTTTACTGAATAACCACTTAATGCTACATAACTTCTACATATCTATGCAATGGAAATGTCCATACAACATCCTGCAAGCAAATTTCTATAGCAACATGAGTTTTATAATATCCTCAAAGCAAAACAGTCCAAATGTTCATCAAGTGATGAAAGGATACATGCAAAGGAACTAAAGTCATCATACCCTAGGGACACCTGAATGCCCAAGGTAATTGGAGCACATTGCTCAATAGCCGAGAGATAGAGCCATCAAGAGATGAACAGATAAAGGAAATGATGTACATAGACACAGTGGAGTGTTACTCAGCCATAAATAAGAAAGAAATCTTGTCATTTGCAGGAAAGCGGGTGGATCTGGAGATCATCATGTTGCATCAAATAAGCCAGATTTAGGAAGGCAAATATCCCATGTTCTCCCTAATAAATAAGATCTTAAAAGGATGACAAGAAAGAAGGGAGACTATCATTAGAGAAGAGGAAGGAAAGAAGGGGAATGGGGTATAAATATGATCAAAATACATTATACACATTGAAATCACTCAAACATGCGAACCTGAGAGGAAATCTGGGGCATGGGGACAATGAGGAATGCTTGAAGGATACTGTGTGCCTGTATGAATCTGCCAAAATAAAATTCATTAATTTGTATAACCTATAGGCAAGAAAAAAAATACAGGGAAATTTCTAGAAAAGAAAGATGAAAATGTTTATACAGTGGGTCAGTAGCAGCAGTCAAAGGAAGGAATTTCTGATGCATATAACTTCATAGGTGGATCTCAGAACAATGATGCTAAGTGAAAGAGCCAATGCAAAGGCCTGTGTAATTCTGCTTATTATATTAAATGTCCAAAGGAAGCAAATCTGTAGGGGCGGGGAATAGCTTATTGGTAACCACTTGTGAGAGTGAGAGTGAGGACCTCTGATTGCCATCACGAGGTCATAGTGATCCCTTGGAGATAAAGGAAAAGCTCTAAATGTGGGTATGATGACTATCATACAACTTAATAAATTTATTAAAAGCCATCAAAATTTTTCACCTATGATTTGTGTGTTTTGTCATATAAATTATACCTTAATAATCCATTTTAAAAAAGTTTTAAAGAGATTAAATCATTTTTTCTGTTTCATATTGCAGAATAAATAAGCAAAATGTTCTACAAACTTCCAAGAAAATTACAGATTACAGACAAGCCTCTACATGTATTTGACATATGGAACACACATGCACACACATACATATTTGTAGTTCTTTTTTTCAGTGGGAGAAATCAAACCCGATGCCTTGTGCACATGACACAAGTACTCTGCTCTCAGTTCCTGTACCTAGTTTTTGAAGGTTGGGAGTTTTTTCCATGTCTTCTATTCTGGCCAGGACTTGTAGAATAGCTTATGCTACTGAGATACCTTCCAGAATACACAGTACTCACTTATACCCACACATTTTGCTCCCTCCTTTTATAATATGCACTTCTGGTTATTTTTGCCAATGGTATATGAATGAAAGTACATCACTCCTTAATGAGAAATTCTAAAAAAATAGCATATGATTCTTCAGGTTTAATTCATTGTCTCCAGGAAATTTGAACCTAGACTGAAGATGATATTCTCTTCAGATGGAAGAGCCTTGATTTCCTGGAGCCACTGAGAAGCTATGATAAAAACACCACCTTTCCTTGCCAATGTTCCTTGGGCACAGAGTATGAGAGACACCTAATTCAACCTATCACAAATCATGGAGATTATTGGATTCATTGGCACCATAGCATGTCCTAACTTATCCTGACCTGTATACCCTTTTAATTTATCTAAATTGCAAAACACGCTAGTATGAAAGAAATCACAAAATGTGAGAAGTCATTTTTTAATCCAAGATATTTTTCAATCTGTGCATCCATCACAAACAACACATTCACATTACTTGTACAACAATTATTTAGCAATTAACAGCCCCCCCCACACCATCCTTCTACTATTTTTAGGCTATTTATTATAAGTCACTGGATATTTACCAAAAATTTGGCATTTGAAGAAAATTTTTTTGAAATAACTTAATGACCTACATGTCAGTCTCACTGGTAGTATTTGGCACAGACTGTAACTTTGGCTCTGAAATTGTTTCAGATTCTCAGACTTGGTTATTCCAAGACAATGTGGGTCAGAGATTTCCGCTGGGTATAGGTGGTAGGCAATAATCCTATGTCTCTAAGCCTTACTTGTGGAAAATAGAGCAGAGTGGGTGTAGTTAATGATAGCAGCTATACCACACTTGAGTCAACAAAATAAAAGCCCAGGGAGTATTGAGCAAAGTAGGAATACCCAGAAGAACACGGACAGCACACCTCTAGAGTAAAACAAGAATAGATGTAGTACTTTAGAGATGCAGCAAGTGACCCTGGGGATCCACTAGTGAAATAGGGCCACACATCCATTTTGTCCTAATACACCTATGAATTCAGCAGCATTTTGACAACATCCAGATACATACACTTCTGTCCAATTCAATCAAAATGGTCAAATTAGCAATGCTTGCACTGTGTCAAATGTACCTTTTTACAAACTCCGCGAAATCTGCCGTGGTGGTCCAAATGAGTATCAGGAGGTTTTTGTTTTAAAGTAAGGAAACTTATTTACAGTACAGCAAATAAAGAAAGGCATGGGGAAAGACTGATCATGGGGTACTGAGTTAGAGAGGAGTCAGAAGCTTGAGTGTGCTGTTGAAAATATAATGCACTGTGTATATCAAAAAACCAGAAGAAAGCATTTTGTATGTTTTCTCCATAAAGAAATGATAATGTTTGAGAAGGTGAACATATTTAGTTTCCTTTAAACATTGCACACTGTGTTATTCATGCATGAGGACATCAGATGTTACCACATTAATATATATAATTTTTATAATTTTATGGGTAAGATAAAATAAATTTAAATTTTAAAAAATGCTACATATAAGACAGGTTTAACCACAATTGTCATCTGTCTGTCCCCCTTCAAGGAGGGCTGTCTGTGGCAGGTGAGTGAGCAGGGGGAAAAAACACATCATCTTTACATCTTTACAACTTTACAAACTATAATGACTATGACACAGACGTTAAGTACTTTCCTTGCCCAAACAGAACAGTGAACTCCTCACACATTTATTTTATATAACCCACACACCTGTAGGCATATGAGAGCTGAACGAAGTTGAACTCCTTGGTGCTGTTGAGGATGAGGTCCTTGGCCATCCTGCTGAGGTATTGTCAAAGCAACAGGAAAGTGACTAATATAAGACTTTAAAAGAAAACCAGGTGTGGTGGCACACATTGCAGCCCCAGCACTTGGGAGCTGAGACAAGAGGATCACAAGTTAGAGCTCAGCCTAAAAAATTTAGCAAGAACTTGTGTCAACATTCAGGAAAAAAAGAGAGACCAAGATGGCAGAGCAGTAAGCAGCAGAGAAAACAGCCTCTCTTGAGAATCACTGTTCAGGCGCTGGAATCTAACATCATGAGGAAAACAAGAAGGAGGGAAGTGAGTCCACTGGACCCAGGAAGAATGCGAAGTGTGAACTGAAGCCCACAGAGAGAGTGAACAGAAAAACCTCAATAAAGAAGAGGGCAGTAGCTGGTGGCACCTTCTCCCTGAGACGGGACTCACAGTACGAGAGGAGCAGTTTGAACCTGTGGACACACAGTCACAGTGACAGTGACAGGTGGCAATCCTGAAGGCCTCTGTGGAAAGACATGACAGTAGAGGCACAGCAATGGAGGAGAGCAGCAGATGTGGAAGTCTACACTGGCTGTCGTGAGTGCAGAGGACTTAGTCCTCCCACAGGAGATGGCAATTGTCAAGGAGCCAATTTGGAGATGGGCCAGCTGAGCTCAGGCTGCAGAACTGCTGCTGGCTCCACCTTGAGGCTCCCAGCTGGACTCAGACCCAAGGAAATTGCTTGGAGGTTGATGAGCCCAGTGAGTCTGGTCTCAGGGCAAGCTGGCTGAGATTATCCACTACCCCTCCAAAAAGCTACTACTGGCTTACTGGGATAGATCGGTGTGAGTTAGGACTCTTGTCTCCACAGGTTGTCCATTAGTAAAACCAGAGAGAATCCTGTAAGTGGACTGTTTATTTTTCTTTTTCTTTTCATTCTTTTTCTTTCTCCTTCATTGTTTTTATTTGAGTGTGAATGTGGCTCCCAGCCTTTTTGTGAGTGTGGTACTATTTTGTTCTTCCTTTTATCTCTTCCATCTCTCTTTCTTTTCAGATTTCTGCACAGGTTTCCCAAAGTTGGCATTATCCCCCTTTGTCCTCCCACCTTAATTCTGATCTCTTCATCTTCTTCCACTTCTCTATTTTCTTCTCAGTCCATTTTAAATTTTAAGCCCTGAAGGCAAAATTGATACATTAAAGATTTATATATTGCATATAATTTTCTGGTTTGTTTTATATTTTGTTACATAATCACAAATTTCATCATGCAGTTAAAAGTTGCAAATTAAGGGTAAGTTCAGTTTGTCATTGTCTAGCTTGTGTTTGATGCTACTGGCATCACTATAGCCAAAATTGACATAATTGTTCTACACAGCTATTGGTCCTGGTATTCCATGACTGAGATTAACTAAGGATCAAAGAAAAATACACAGTGCCAAAGAAAGAGGGACTGGGCCAAACAACCAAAAACTTCCCATCTCCAACAAACTGAAGAGATAAAATCTTCCAACATACTCAAAACCCGAAAACCAGCTACACCTGGAAGATATCTCAGAGAAGTAATCATGACCTAAGGGTGCTAAATACTAGCAATAAAGTAACCCACCACAGGCAACTTACAAGTATCACCCCAGGAATTAAACTAAAAAAAGAGAGGAAAGAAAATGAGAAGACACTTAGGCAAAATGCAACCTCATGCATCCAGTTCATTAAAAGCAAATCCAGGGGGCAATGAGGTGGGACAATCTGAAAGCCCCCCACCAGGTCTTTCTGAAATGGCAACAACAAAGCAATTGAGTGAGGCTTTGGAAAAAATGAAATCAGAAATAATGTCTCAGATAACTACAGAGATTACCAAAATACACACCCTGTTTAGCAATGTCAGAACAGACACAGACCAAAAAAAGAGATACGCTTAATACAGTTACAGAAACTCAGCACAGGAAAGAAATGGAATCCATAAAACAGATTCAAGCAGGTATCTAGGAGAATAAAAACTCTATTGAAAGTATTCAAAGCAGATTAGGCCAATGTGAGGGCAAAATGTCAGATATTGAAGACAGACTTTCAGTTAGTGACCAGGAAAAGAAAGATTCTTTAAAAACCAGCAAGGGACTGTGAGAAATCAATCCAGCAACTGCTAGATGAGACAAAGAAGAATAATTTAAGATTGATTGGAGTCAATGAAAAAACAGGAGATACCATAAACGACATTTAAAAAATGTTCAGACATCATGATAGAAAACTTTCCTGGTAGAGAAAAAGAATTTGACATACAGATAAATAAGCCTATAGAATTCCAAATAGCCATGATCAAAAAAATCTGCAGCATGCATATCAGAGTCAAGATTCCAGAAATTCAACATAAGAATAGAATCCTAAAAGTTGTTAGAAAAGAAACAAATCACCTGTAAAGGAAAACCCATCAGAATTACATCTGACTTCTCAGCACACGCTCTCAAGTTAAGTAGAGCCAAGAGTGAAATACTCCACATCCTAAAAGAAAACATCTTTCAATCCAGATTGATGTACCCATGAAACTATTTTTCAAAATTGATGGAGAAATAAGATACTTCTATGACAAAAAATATCTGAGGTAGTTTATGACTACCAAATCATCATTCCAAAATGTTCTGAAGAACATTCTAGAAAAAGATAATAAGGACTACAGTTCCATGAACTCCAACAGAAGGAATTCACCAGGCAAGGCAAAAATTAGAGGGAGGGGAAAAAAGGGTAGCAAACAACAGGAAAATAACATGACAAGGATAAATAAACACAGGTCAGTTATAGCCATCAATGTTAATGGTCTCAACTCACCAATCAAAAGACACAAACTGACAGAATGGATCAAGAAGCAATATCCAACAACATGCTGCATACAAGAAGCACATTTAATTCAAAAAGAAATTCATAGACTGAAAGTCAAGGGATGGAAAACAATACTCCACATGCCAGGAACCCAGAAGAAAGCAGGGATAGCTATTCCATTTGCAGACAAAGTGAATTTCAAGCCAAGACTATTTATATAATCCTCAAAATAATTTTGTGGCATTGTTAGGGATTTAAGGTGATTTCTTCCCACCACAACTCACTCTGAAGCTTTGTCCTCAATGTATTGTTGTCAAAAGGTGAAAAGTTCTTCAAGAGGTGTCTTGGGTCATGTGAAGGGATTAATGCCACTTCCACAAGAGTGGGTTCACCATTTGGAGAACAGGTTGATTCAAAGCCAGCACAGCACCTCCTTGTACTACTATCTCACACATGCCTCCTCTCTTACGTTGGCCTTTTGCCTCTCCCTCCTCCTTCCCCTTCACCTCTTATTCCCTCCTCCCCTTTCTGCTCTTCCTTTTCTTTTGCAGTACTGCAATCCAACCCAGAGCCTTCACATGGAACTACACTGCCAGCCCTTTTCTTTATTACTTTCAAGTTAGGATCTCAGTAAGAAGCTAAATTTCAGACTGAGTTTGAACTTGCAGTGCTCCTGCCTTGATGCACCAAAGTGCTGGGATGACAGGCATTCACTACCACACCTGCTCCCCACCTTGTCCACTGGGCATGAAGCAGCATGCTGCCTTCACCAGGGAGGACTGCTCAATCTCCATCTTGTTATCCTTCAGTACTATGAGCCAAAATCAGTCTCTTTTCTTTATGAATTACTCAGGCACAGATATTTTGTTGTAGTAATATAAAACAGACTAAGACAGAGGAATCTGTCATTCCCATTTTATGTATGGAGAGAAACTGAGGCAGAGCAATGGATTACTTTGCATATGTACTCAGTTAGCACATGACCAAGAGCCTTTACCAAAGGATACAAGTTTGTATCCTGCAGCAGTGGCTATCCCAGTTTCCCCTCAAATGGGGTATTCTTTGGATTTTTATACATTTAAAATCCAACTGGCTTGCACAGAAAAACCTTAAGGTCCTACGAAGTTTCATATATGCTTCATAAGGAAAACCCCACCTCTGTGGCCATTACAGACATTAAAATTTTGGATCGTCTGGTTTAAATGATGTTGTAATAATAATGTCAGAATTGATTTTCTCTTACAACTATAATCCTCTAAATTAGACTTTCTTAACCTAGGCTTCATTGGATGGGATTGACCTAGGTGTTATAGGATATTTGGAAGTTTCCCTTGCCTCTACACTATAGCTAACAGTAGCATAACTCTGTTCTCTAATTGTGACAACCTAATATAACTCTAGATATTGTCAAATTTCCCCTGGGGAAGAGGGGGAAAGAAAATTGCCCCTGACTGAGAATCTTCACTTTGAAATACACACTTTGTTTGAGACTCAAACACTAGAGATGTGTCCTTAGATAGAGTGTGTATTAAAGTAAACTGTATTGTGCTAATCTCAATTTCCTAATTTCCCTAAATATATTCCCTGAACATATTACGGATATGTTTGTTTAATTAGGGGAAAGGGGTTCATGGAACTCTGCTATTTTTGCAATTTCTAGCATATCTTCATCCATTTTTTTCAAGTAACATAAGAATTAAAGAAATGATAGAGCAAATATCAAATGAATTTATGCTAAAATATGTACCTATTTTTATCCTTTAACAATTATAACAATTTTAATAAGGCATATTTAATTTCCTTGATATAAGCAAATCTGACAAGTTGTATCTCTGCATCTAGATACTTAGTAAGAAATCTAATGTAAAAAACCTTCAGGAAACATTTAAGGTCATTCATGCTGACATACAGAAGACTACAGTTCATGGGTAGACATCTACCATTTGGGAATATCTTCAAACACAAGTTAGGTTTCTTCACAAAGCAATGGCAAAAAACGGAAATTGAAGAGATGATAAAATGAACAAAGAAGAAATTTAGATTGCTCAACTTACTGGATCTTTTTAACAGAGGGAAATGTATTTGGAAGGAAAGAAGGAAAGGAAGGAAGAAAGGAAGGAAAGAAAGAGGGAAAAAAGAAACAAAGAGAAAAATTAAAGTAAGGAATGAAGGGAGAGGAAGGGGAAAGAAGAAAGAACAGAAAGGAAGGAAGAAAGGAAGGGAGAAAGGAAGGAAGGAATGTAGGAAGAAAAAGGAAATAAATGGCAAGTTGAAAAGGAAACAAAATTATTCTTGTAATGACTTTCTGTCACAAACACATTTTAAGCACATTATAAAAAGTGATTCAATTGAAATTAGATTATAAATTCCACACAGTACACTATGTATCACTGTATTATGCAAACAGGAAATTAATCTAGAGTATGATATTTTCTCTAGAATCTCTAAGTGCCTGAATGCCATTGGTGACAGCTTTGGGTCTCCCCCAAAGGTCGCAGTAAGTCACCCCAGCATGGCATTTCTAGGTTCTGGTCCTGGACTACAGGTACCCACTGCAATTAAGTCTCTTGCTGTTTGGACTGTGACATCTGGATTCGCAGGACGATGACTGCGTCATTAGGAGGAAGATGCTTACTTCAGCTTAGCGTCCCTTTCTCAGCTCACTGAGGCAGCAGCTGTTCAGAGAAGCTGGTACAAAATGATAATGGAAAACCTTCTTGGGGGTTTTGTAAAATTTTCCCTCCAAAATGAAGAAAAATGGTTTTTAATTATATACTAATGCTCTAATTCAATCATTAATGATTCTTATAGTCAACAACTAATAGATCCATAGAGTACTTTCATTATTCTAATAGCTTATTGGACCATGCTATGAGTTTATTATTTTATTTTAATATACTAACATTGAATTTGATTTCCTTGGGCTGGCATAAAAAAGTTTATGCTGATTTCTGTGGTTATGAATAATGGGCAAATTGTACCATTTTAAAATGTGTCTATCTTTCATAAAAAGACTGGAGTGATGCTTATGAGCTCTAAACATTGTAAATACAGATATTGCCTCACAAACTTCAGATTCACAATCAAAAAATTTGAGTTCTGGGTGGGTATTTTTTATTCCCATCATGACTGTGAGTTCTGGGGAGTTTGAATATCTCTAACCTAAAAATCCAAAGTGTGACATGTTCCCAAATCAAAAAAATTTTTGAAAGCCAATGAGATACCATAAGTGGAAATTTCAAAGCAGGTCTCACGATAGTTTGCTGTCAAATTGCAGGTGTGCTAAAAATATTGTAGAACATTACATTTAGAATATGTGTAGAAGGTGTATATGAGAGATAAATTAGTTGCCTGTGTAGACCTGGATCCCAACCCCAAGGCATTGCATCAATATACAAATATTCCCAAATTCAAAAATAACCAAAATCTCAAACATATCTCTTACAAAAAAGGATATCCTACCAGTATTAATTTTTAAATTAATTTTACTAGAACATGAAATATTAAAGAAGTTAAATAATTTTCTTATTGTTGCACATAAGAGACAGAACCAGATTTAAACTCAGGGATCAACTTGAAGTTCATTACATGCCCATAATTGTCCCATTGTCCACTGCCATGTGCTTGAGAACAAACACATGAGTAGCACTGACATTTATAAGTGAGAAGAGAGAAAAAGCAAGGCACACAAGCAAAGACGCACTCATCCCTCAGGATCAGTGCTAACTGCTGCTTTTCTCATGGTTACCATTCAAATACATGGCAAGCACTCAGGGAGGGGTAATGTAGAATTAGGACTTGGACAGCAACCTGCTTTCCGTCACAGGTCACCAACCCAGTTCATGCCTTCCTAAGGTCCTCAAACGCATCCTGATTTCCTGATACAAAACGACCCTTTGCCTGCCATTCCTTTAATGAAGGAACTTTGCCCCTCCCCAGCACTCTCATTTTAATTTCTGCTCTGTAGCGTGCTTTATCACAAGGGAGGCACAGGCTCGGCCATAGTCCCAGCATCTCTCCATTATCAAACATACTCCTTGTTCCCACTTCTAACTGCTTAGGGAGATGTTAACCGATTCCCTGGTTTAAGTCTGCAGCACTTCAAAAGGCTGTTCTGTCTTCACTAGAGACGAACCCTGGCACAGGGCCTTGGGCGGGGAGATGAAGTTTGCTCTTGAGTCCTAATGTCATCATGCACTGTTTGCTTCATAGTGCTCCCAAGTTCTGAGTGTTTTCAAAAACCATTCGTGTTGTCAGAATGACAATTGACTCAAGATAGCCAGAGTCATTTAAGTGCTGAGAAAGCCTGTCTGGGGCAGAACGATTAGGAAAGAACATTTTCATCAGAAGAGAAATCGGTTTGGAGCCCTAGCCAGCAAAGTACCTCTATAAAGGAAGAAAAGTGCAAAGACTGGGGTGATTTCTCCCCTCTCCAGTGTAAGGCATAACAAGCACTCATTCCACGGGACAATGGGCTCTTGCAGCACAGGAGCTCCACACAGGAACACGCTGAATCCAAAGCCTCATGGTTGACAAACCAGCCATCCAATACCTATGATCTCAGACATACCCAGCAAGGGACTGGGGAGACCAAAGGAAAGATACTGCCCTCAAAGACAGTATTTCCTCAAAGGAGAGAAATGAGTTCAGGTGAATAAATCATTACAACAGTGAGAGCTATACACAATGAAGTTCAAAAATGAACACCTGGGTTAGGTGTCTGTGTGTGTGTGTGTGTGTGTGTGTGTAGTATAAATGTGTACATGTCTAGTCATGTGTGTCTCTGGCTAGTATGGGGTTGAGGACAAGGGAAAGAAAACAGGCTTAAATAGGTGTCAGCCATACACAGAAGACCACTGGAGAGACAGCACACTTAGATAGGTGTCTGCCATATGCAGAAGGGTACTGCAGGCAGTGAGATTATCCTGTGCAAACAGCTGTGTGGAAGTTGGAGGGAGATTCATACTACTTAGGACACTATTACATGATAAAGGAAGTGGGACTGAGAGATAAAATCAAAAGGTAAGGGTAGGATGAGAGGAGACAGTCCTCCAAGATGTGGGACTAGGCTTGGACTTGGACTTGTTCTCCACAGGATTTCTTAATTTTCTGTTTAGAGACTAGTATAGTTCATCCCCATCTCTGAGTGGTCCTTCCAGCTGCCATATGCAGACAAAATTAAAGCCAGTGAGGCCAGGGATGCAGTGATAAGGGAAAGAGTCTGAAGTATTTTTTACAAAATGAGGCACCTACACCCCAAACATTGGTAACACTGAGACCTAGCTTGGGCCCTATCAGTCTTACAAGACACATTGACCAATTTGATATGAGACCTGTGGGGATGGATGGATGGATGGATGGATGGAGGGTGATGCACGGTTCCTGTCTTGGTTACCCATGAAAAGAAGTAAGGATGGGGTCATCTAGTGTGCTAACTCATCACAAATAACCAAATGCTGGTTTCAGGACACTCTAGATCTGCAAGTAAAACTCTTGTTAAGACTCTGAGGTTTCTAGGTAAATATATGGGAACCATAAGAAAGGACAAGGCTGATCAGGACTGAGGAGAAAATAAAAATTGCAGGAAGTATAACTTCTCCATATAGGGAAACTAAAAAGCCTAATCTCTCAGAGGTGAAGATTTGCTGCTTGATATGGTGTAAAGAGGATGACTAATACCTGGTTTACAGGGCTGCAGAGAAGTATAAGTGCTTAACGTGAAGTGTTTAGAACATAATAGGTGTTCAAAAATAGGAGCATGTGTGTGCATGTCAGAATGAAGAAGGCCCTTCCTTTTCTTTAATCCTTGGGTTCATGGGATAGTCGACTTTTATACTTACTGATGCAAAAGACCACAAAAACAGAAACACTACAGAGCAAATTGTCTGAGCATAACCCCGCTGTGGTTCATAGAAGATGCAATGGGCGGGCAGGAGGGAGTTACCCTCTGCCCTGGCCACTTTTGTTCTAGTGTCTCAGGGCCCAAACGCCCAAGGGTTGTGAGGGGAACTCAGCGGGGTGTCTCTTTTGCCTTTCCCAGGTTTGGAGGTTAGAGTACATTCTGACAGATCTTTCAATAAAGCTGTAAAGCACACATAGCTGGCACCTCTGCCTTGCAAGTGGACACTTAGAAACTTTTTGCCTCCTGTGGGAGAATCTAGACATAAAATTAAGGAAAAGCCCAATTAAATAAAGTGTGAGTCATGAATTTACTGGAGAGCTTTAAGTCTGTAGTAGACCTAGTAAATATAAAAGTAGATTTTTACCCAGGAATTTGAGAAGAGAGGCAGGCATGTTCAGGTGCTATTCAAGGATCTTTAAAATTCAGTATTTTCAAAGATAGGCACTGCCCCTTATACCAGTATTGCAACTCAGAACACCCTTTGGAATTGACAGCAATGGAATTCAGTAAGAAGCACAAAAGATCAACCCATAAGAAGTAGCTATACAAAAGACTTTTCACAAACACAGGAAAAAATTGCTTTCTTCACTTGATGAGGCTGATCGAAATAAAAGATTCACTAAATTAGTACAGTTCCTGGAAAATGCCATATGAAAAACAATAGATGAGGAAAAAAGAAATTTAAATCAGGCCTGGGTTATGCCAAATAGAGATTGTCTAATTAAACAAAGAAATAAGACAAAATTAACGTACAGGAACTTTTCCTCATGTAGAAGGAAACTAAAGCCTGACAGTTTAAGCAGGAAAGTTTATGATAATTTTTAAAGGAAAATAAGTAAAGGCAGAAGATTGTTTGATATCAGGCATTTGCATACAGACTAATATTTTCTCTGTGGGAAGCATGAATTTTTTTTTTCTCCAGTCCTGGGGATTGAGTTCAGGGCCTTTGCAGGAGATACATCCCCAGGCCTTTTTTATTTTGAGACAGGGTCTTGCAAAATCACTTAGTTTTCCAAGTTGCAGTCAACCTCATAATCCCACTTTCTCTATCTCCTAGTGCTGAGATACAGCTGTGCTTGACCACACCATGCTACAAAGCATATAATCTTACGGCCATGATTCTTGAGGGGATCAGGCTAGGAAATCAGTTGTGTAGTTCTAAATAAATCTAAGAAGCCATCTGCATGGAGATTGTTTGCTCTTCACCAAAATCTGTCCCCTGCCCATCAGCTAGACATATGGATAAAGTACAGATGCCTTTACAATCTATCAGTTAGTGTTAGATTGTATTGCTGTTCCTTATGATCATGTGGTTCATTGCCTGCATCAGTCACTTTTCTGTCACCAGGACAAAATACACAACATTCACAAATTAAATGAGGAGAGGTATATTTTGACTCATGCTTTCAGAGGGTTCAGTCCATTCATGGCCAGCTGGCCAGCTGGGTCCAAGGCAGAAACTCATGGTCGAAGGGCATTTCTAAGGTAAGTTGCTTAACTCGTGGTGGCCAGGATGGAAAGAGAAAGAGAGGTAGAAGGAGAAAATGAGACAGAAAGAGAAAAAAAGAGACAGAGACAGATAGAGAAGAAAGGGTCTGGGGACCAGAATATACTCTTAGAGATCAACTGTTCCAATCTGACTCCACCTCTGAGTACACGAGACTTTGCCAGGATGGTATTTTAGAACCAAACCAAAACACTACTGCTACCCAGCAGCACTGGTAAAATGAAAATACTATATGTCACAAGACCAGAAGAGGATCAACATTCAAAATATGATATATAATTATGCTGGATATATATCATTTTTGAACCATTATAAATCATAAGTAGTACCATGGTATGATTGTGAACATTTTAGTATTTTCAATGGTAGAAACAGCCCACTGAAGCATGCATTCAATAGGTTCACCACCACTGGGGCATACATTTCCTCACCTACCTTGCAGCTAGATGTGGTCATGGCTGACATGTGTCTAAAGGGAAGTGAGAGATAAAATATGAGACATCTGCCTTGGCTTGGAGTTGGTGTCTCCACAAGTATTCATCCACTTCCTGCCCACTAGGACTCAAGAGGGGTTATGACCTGGCTTCATCTGGGCAATTTCCTGTCAAAGGAGTTAAGCCTGTCTCTCAATGACAGCAAAAAAGTGATTTACCACCAACCAGGACCACATATCTTCAAGATGAGTGTAAGACAAAAACAGATTTCCATCATCTTGAAGCCCCTGATTTAGCTTTTCTTGTTTTTCTGTCTTGGCCTTCCTTGCAACTGCAGGCCGGGAAACCAAAGATTCATTCCAAACTGTGAAGAAGATGCCATGTCTTCAGTCTTGGTGTAGGCACTGAACAATGGAATCTGAATTACACCTAACAAGGGAAGGATTCATACATGAAACGTTCAACCAATGTAACCATCACCTAATTAAAGAACCCCTTCCACCTACACACACATTCCGGAAACAAAAGGATGGTATCTTATGCTTTTTGGACAAGGAGAATGAAGAATGGCTGTGATAATGGCAATTGGGATTAGCAACTACACAGAATAGATCCTCTGGGCAGAGAAGAAAGACAGGAAATAAGGGAGAGGAAAGTTCATAGTGCTCAGGGTGAGTGACTAGCAGAGTTTGGAGTTAAAAGGAAAAACACACATGAGGACCCCAATGTAAGAGTGCTTGTTTAGACTTGACCCTGGAAGTCAGTAGGAAACTTGCTAAGGTTTAAAGTAAGCACTTGTTAAGGGCAGATTTGCATACTAGAAAAAGACTGATAGAGGAGATGTTCAGGTGAGACCAGGGTGGAAGAGGCAAAGATAGGAATCCAGTGAGGAAGTGACACAGCAGCCCATGATAACTCTACTTGGAAACAGAACAAAACTGTGGCAATGAAAATGGAAAAGAGGAAACAGGTTTAGTAAACCTTTCAGAACACAAGTGCATGGATCCTGACAATGACTAAGTGGGGTCTGGCATGGAGCATGGCTATGTAATCTGCTCACCTGTGTCACTCACATCAAGTTCTACCCAGTAGCTTTCATGCCACTTCTTAAGAATCAGTTCACTAGATCCCGTGAAAATTTAGAAGATCATGAATAACTACTTTGAAAATCTTTACTCACTTAGGGTGCAAAACAGAGAGGAAATGGGCAAATTCCTAGAAATATATGAATTATCAAAGCTGAATCAGGAAGATACAACAATTTTGAATAACCCAATATAAGCTACTGAAATTGAAAATGTGATTAAAACTTACCAACAAAGAAAAGTCCAGGTCTTGATGGACTCATGGCTGAATTTTGCAAGAAATTTAGAGAAGATTTAATGCCAATACTCTTCAAACTCTTCAGTGAAATTGAAAGGGAAGCAATTCTCCCTAACTAATTCCTTTAAGCAAGTATTACTCTG
>RJWM01039069.1:0-16348 GCA_004363535.1 Dasyprocta punctata | reverse complement strand
ATTAGTAAACAAAGTACAGAAACTCCCTAAGAACAAAGGGATAATTTATAAAATGTTTTTCTACAGATGGTGTAACTGTCTGACATTGAGTCAGACTAAGATCAAGGTTATATTAAAAACTTGGAAGTCTTAAATGATAATAGTAATGACCAGCTGTCTGAGGCTGTCTGGGAACCTCTATACAGAGAGGCCAATATGCGACTATGTTTTGAGGGAGACAGTGCAGATAGTGCATCCTTGCAGCTGCAAGAACATCACAGGGAGATAGAAGGGCTAAATCAGGGCTGAATATGGTCTTGTGTTTTACAGGTTTTTAGTTAGGCTACCACAATAGGGCATTTATTAGTAATGAAAACATGCTTCAAGGTCTTTAACTAAATTTAAAACTTTCTGCCTATGCTGAGGAATCATGTAACCATAGAAACCATGTAACCACAGAGACACCTGTTGATTTCATTCTTTTATCTAAACTTTCAACCCTGGCCAAAAAAGAAAGTATATATTATTCTGTCAGAGCTTGCAAAAGTAGTAGTAATAGTAATGGTAGTCGTAGTAGTAGAAGCAATAAACGAAGCAGATTCAAGCAGACTTTGAGCTGTTTGTGTGTCTGTTCTCCACGTGCCGACGCTCAGCCCACCTTCGGGGACTCTGTGGACCTAGCCCGGCTGGACCGCGGCATTCATTTATGATATTTAGGCTTTTATGCAAATACTGAATGAGTTCTCAACATTTAGAAATTAAAATATTTAATATTAGTGAAAAATATCCTCTAAAATTTAGGTTACTTTCAAAAACCAAATTTCAAAGTTGGAATCATATGCCTGACTGAATACAGTAGGCTTACAGCACATAGGCTTCTGGTGGGGCACTTCTTAGATACGCCAGAGTCCTCATTTCATCTTGCTAATACAGTTTCATTACCTGTATGGCTCCTATGTATACTGAATTTTGAATCTGTTGATCGAAACAGCACACAACTCATAGGACTCGCAAACATAGTCCAGGTATACACGGACATACACAGTTTAAAGAGAATGAAATTTCAATTCTTAAATATATATCTGCCTCCTGAAATCTTTCTGCTTAAGAAGATGTTTGGTGGAGAGAACCAATCTGTCTTCCTTAGCAATCTTCTAAATGTCCATACCTACCTCTGAGGAATTTAAAAATTCTCAGATGGTGTTATAGCCTCACAGGCAACAAACTAAAAGGAAAATTGGTATTCACAATGTTGAGTGTAAACTAAGAAAAACAATAAGTTGGGTCTCATAATTTTGTTAATCTTAATTATGAAACCTGAGTTCATAAATTGTACATTTTGACTAGTGTTGGAATTTTCTGAATTTAAATATTTTGTAGAGTAGAATCTAAGGATAAGAAAATTTTCATTTCTTTGTTTTTTCTGCTTACTTCACACTATCTTTCTCTAAATACTGTTGAAAAATGCATTTTTTTGTTGAGACTCATGAGCTCAAACAAAAATTAATAAGAAATACTGGTAAACGTATTGTCTCTTTTTTATTCAAGCTAGAAATTCGTCAGAAAGTTGCATGACTTCACTGAGCTATTCATTTATCCATTTTAGAATTCAGAAGTCAAATGATTAACTGACAGATGTATTTGTACTGAAACCAGAAGTCACATTTTTCTTGGCAAAAGTTAAGTCTGATATACTAAGGTGTTGGTCAAGGAGCAATACTTTTGCCAAATAAGTTATAAGACAGATACTGTTAAGCAGTATGCGTCAAATCTGGAAATACCATGTTTCAATAAAATATATTTGAAGCATGTGCTAAGACAAAATACTTTATTAAAATACTGTACTCAATATACTCAGGAAATTCCTGATTTTTTTTTTTTTGCTCTTTTGTGTAATTTAACTAAAAGTGTATGTTAGCTAGTCCAAAAAGACTCAGTAAAGCAATTTGATTACTTCCAAATAATTAATAAAGGGGCTACGTGACTATTATTCTACAAACTTAGTAGATGTTAAGTCTTTTGTTTAAAAAAATTCAAAAGAAATGGAATCATGTATTGATAGACCAATAAAAACATTTTTTGATGGTTCATCACAATATTACTTTTGGAATGTCACTCAAAGGAAGCTATGCAAAGCAAAGGATTTGTAACATTGGTATGTGAAAATTTCTCCCATTTCTTTTGACACATTCATTTGAAATATTTTTCCCTAAGACTTATATTTGTGTTTAAAAAATACGGAAGTTACCCTAAGTCTAATTGTTCTGATAAGTCATCTGTAGAGATATATTCTAATTGAAAACTAAACCACACTCATTCATATTTAAAATGTGCTCTTCTCTAACTTTGCATTTGTACTGAGGATATGTAAACACTACATACATTTATATTGTCATGATAAAGAATTACTAATAGTTATAATAAAAATACGATCCAAAATCTTCAACACTTTGAGTATAAAGTTAAATTTTTTAAATAAATTGAAACAGACATACATATTTTTGATATGGAAAAGTATGCTAGGGTGATCCGTAAGGCACTTTCAAGCATAAATATATAACAGACAAATTCTGGATGCAGGAAATGGGGTGGAAATGAGAGTGTAAGAGAAAGAGAAGAAAAGCACATTCATATTCTTATTTGTTTATGTTTTTAAACAGATGACA
The DNA here is from genome assembly GCA_004363535.1 of Dasyprocta punctata. Taxonomy (NCBI): domain Eukaryota; kingdom Metazoa; phylum Chordata; class Mammalia; order Rodentia; family Dasyproctidae; genus Dasyprocta; species Dasyprocta punctata. Next base: position 13,703 of record RJWM01039069.1, on the reverse strand, counting down.
GGGTAAGATTGATATGGTATTTGAATTCAAATGAACACATACAAGAATGACCTAATGGGTTTTTTTTTTGAACTAGCAATATTTATATAATGTAGCAAATTATATACATTCATGCTATTTAATCTTGCAGTGAATAATGTCTAGATTATTATTCATGAGTATGTGGTGATTTGTATAATTTTCGCAAAAATTTTGGAGATATTCAGGAAACAATGCTAGAAGACACTTGCAAAGTCACCTTCGTCACCAGATTCCTCTCCTCTCCTCCTCCCCTCCCCTCCCTCTCCCTTCTCCTCCGCTACCCTCTCTTTCTTTATTTCTCTCCCCTCTTCTGTTCTCTTTCCTCGCCCGCTGTGTGTGCGTGTGTGCATGTGTGTTTTGTTAGATTTTTTAGCCCAGAGCCTAATAAACACTAGGTAAGCCCTTTACCACTTAGCTGCAGCCCCAGCCCTAGATCTTGTCCTTAATAATGTAGCTACAGATTTTGTATGTGTGTGCTTGAACTTGTCACAAGAATGTCTGTGGTACTGAGGCATTGTACTTTCTAATTCAGTCATAAATGGCTAGGAAATTAGGCAGACCCAGTTTGTGAGCTGCGGGTATTGAAAACAGAGGCTAACATGAGAAGGGGGTCGAAGATAGAAACAGAACAAAACTTTGGTAAAACCCAGTTGTGGAGAAATTTGATAATGAAATACAAATTTAGATTAATTATAAATAAAATGTCTGTGAGTATTCAAATTTAGGCATCACAAATGAATGTTGTGGTGAAAAAAAATGTAAAGCTCAGCATAAAGAGAGATATTTGCAGGAAATATTATTTAAATCCTAGATGCAAAAATAGGACAAATATAAACAATCGTGCTTCTATTGAATTATAATGACAGATAACATCATGATGCAAAGTTGTTAAGATTGTATTAAAATAAACAATTCACAAATAAAAATTCATTACTATTGCTAATAAATTACTTTAGTTAAATTTAAATGATTAAGAGTATATTGTTTTAGATCATATATAATTTAATATCTTTAAAATTGATTGAATAACAAAATCTATAAATACTTATATTAATCAAAAAAAGCTTTAGCTAAATTTTACTGAGTTTCTCTATAAATTACCACTATTCTAAATATTTATCTGCATTAATGCTTTATAATTCACTGCTCTTCCCAATTCTTTGAGAGACTATCCTTTTAAAAACAGAAATGAAGTATAGAACATGAAAAAGAAAATACCTACATTAGATAATTTATTTTTCTTCCAATACATGGTACGTAGAAGCATTAAAATTATATTGTTAAAACTGAAAAACAAATTCAGATTTCCTTGACATAGTATCTCAGCAAAATAATTAAGTGTGTCAAATGGTTGTTTTGAGAGCTGAATTTGTTAATTTACATAAAATGCCCACAACACTACCTAAGTGTAAATTAACACTCAGTCATTTGTACTGTAACATTGTATTATCATTGATTTCTCTCACACTAATATATTTAATTTATTACAAAATTCTTAGATTTCCCACATGTTTTTTCACCATCTTTATGTTTTAAGTACAAATTCTTTCATTTTCATATTACTGGTGTAATACTTATATTGTGGTCAGAACAGAAAGTACAATTCCACTATTAATTTCTTTAGTATCACATTGTGAATTTGTATTCCGCACCTATTTGATTAATAATTATTCTCTGATAAAAATAGTGACTTCTATTACCATTTATTAAGAGTTTTCTGTAACAATCCATGTAAGGAACAAAAATTTCAAAGTAGTTATTTATGTGGGACTTTCCTTTATTGTAAATTTTTTTTAAAAGGTTCAGTGGGTGCTACATGAATCTAGAGCATCTCATTTGCCATTTTACACAGCTGACATTTACCACAGTTGTTAAATGTGCATTGAGAGCACTCAGTGTACAGCCTTGTTAGCTTTAAGCTATTAGACTCCAGGTGCTGCTTGTAGGAATTTGTGTTTTCAGTAAAATGTCCTCCAACAGGAACAGCTGTGTTTTGTCAGGAAGTCTGAAATCCATAGCATTCAGTTCCTCGTCCCCTTCCCACGCTTTCTGTACACACATTCAGATGCCAAAATATACACCTGATAAAAAAAAGGTGCAGTGAGGTGGTCCGCATGCACAAAGGAGAGGGAGAGGGAAAAGTAACACACAGACGGGTCAACTTTGAACATTTTCTTATGAGCTTTTCATAAACCATCTGTAGACCAGAAAACTAATTGCTGTGATTATTTTTATCTGTGAGCTATTTCTAGTGTTTTATAAATCAGTGTAACATTTGGAAACTTTAAAATTGTGAGAGAATTTTCTTTGTTTAAATTAGAATAGTTTACACCACTGTGAAACCAATTTAATGAAATGATTAAATGCTTATATTAAAATATAAATAGCATGCTAAATAATTTTATTTATCTTACTATGGCTACTACTAGCCTAACCCATGTAACACTTACAGTCAAGATGATAAAACATATATTTTCATAGCATTACACAGGATTTTTTTTTCTCTTCCTCTTACTGTCTTGGTAGTCTGCACAGATTTTAAATTTTCTCTTCATCTTAAAGTTAACAGTGACAAACTAGGTGTGATGGCCTCGCACTCTGGGAGGCTAAGGGAGAAGGATCACAAGGGCAAGTCCAGCCAGGGAATCTTAGTGATTTAGTAAGACTGTGTCTCAAAAGAAAAACAGTTGTAAAACATGCTATCCGTAGAGCTGAACATGAAGGTACTTGGGGAAATAGGATAATAGTGATAATAAAATATTGAAATTTTATAAAATAAACAATGGTTTTTATTTAAAAAGTTCTCCTAGTTAAGGACAGAATAAATTTGTAAATCTACATTTGTTTCATCCTATAAACCATGTTAACATAAAAGTAAAAATAAGATTTAAATTTTTTCTTAAAGTTAGAAAGCATGTAAAATGGCACAGAGAATCAGGAAGCACACAGCAAAGTAATTTTAGGAACTAGAAAATTGGCAAATGAATGATAACTGAAAGAACATACCCAAGGAAGCCCATGTTGGAGCTCAATTCTAGACCATATTGTTAGCAAGAAAGCAACACAGGTTAGACCACAGAGTAGTTTGGGAATTTTTTTAACATTCAATATCTCTCAGAAAGAGTGGGTTAAAGTGAGGTTAAACTAAATTGGAATAGTTTGGAAGAAATATTTGAACCTCTAAATACCATCCCCATGGTGTGTAAATCTAGGCAGTTTCTCTTACTGCCTGCTATTAGAGTCTGGAGTTTTATTCTCCACAGAGAATAAAATGGAGACATTAAGCACAACTGAAAGCGTGAGTGTATGTTTAGAAAAAGGAAAATCAGACAAAATTTCTTGGAATACCTAATGTTAATATGTAAACACTTTTCCTGTATACTTTTCAGTAGATTTTCAGAAGACTAAAAAAAATTCCTGATTTCCATGAATGAGATTGTTTCTCATGTCTTTTACATAAGAAACATTATCTTTCTAGAATTCAAGCCTGATATAAAGATTTCTCCAGTGAACTTGTGGAGCCAATATATCTGAATGTGAAATTCAATTAACAAGTACCACTGTCAAGCATTGATTTCTAATCAATTTTCATGCTTATTATTAAATATGAGCACTTAAACATTGTCAGACAAAGATGGTACAAATGATAAGAAAAAACAGATCTTGATGGATGTTGCAGTCATCAGATGACAAGTAAAATGAAATAACTCTTTGTTTGTTATTTTAAAGAGAATAAAGCCAAACAAAATAAAACAGAATAAAGTCAATCAGAACAGAAAAATGAAAGTGATATAGGACTTCAAAACAAGATAATAGAAAATCAACAATGGCTATCATAATGTCTCCTGCTTTGTTCAAAATAGCTGTCCATACCATCAGACATAATGAAACTAATTAAAGCCAAACAATGAAAGCATTACAAGACTTCAAGATCAGATAATAGGAAATCAATAATGGCTATCATAATATATTTTGTTATCTTCAAAACAGCTGCCCATACCATCAGACATAATAAAATCAAATAAAACAATACAGAATAAAACCAAACCTAGCAAAATAATGAAAATGATACAGGAATTCAAAAGAAGATAACAGTAAATTAGCAATGGTTACCACCTTTCCTTTTTAGATGTTTCCTCCCCTATCACTTTCACAAAATCTACTGTACATTTTGAATCCCACTAACTCCTTCAGTTTTACATGGTAAGGAGATAACATGATGTTCACCCATGTGAGTCTGAACCATTTCACCCATGAGCATGATCTCAAGTTGTATCCATTTACCTACAAGAGCCTCAATATTATCCATCTTTATAGCTAAGTAGCTTTACATTGTATAAAAATACTGTATCTTTCTTATCCATTACGTGATTGATGGGCAAGCTACCCCTGCTTTTTTCTGGTTTCCCATCACATGGATCAATGTTTTCTCTCCTTTGGTTTTCAGTCTATGAATTTCCTTCCAATTTATATGTGTTTCTTATATACAGTATATTGATGGCTCTTATTTCTTGATTCACTCTCCCTGTGTTTCTTCTTATGGTGAATTGAGGCCATCTACATTAATGGTTATGACTAGTTAGCATTGGCTTGTCTCTGCCATGCTATTCTCCTGCTGTTGGCCCTCACTTTTCCCTGCCATTCCACTGCCTGCCTTGTTTGATGATTCTACTCTGGTGCTGTTCCTGAAACCATGGTCATCTTTATCTCTCTCTAGAATATCCTTCAATACTCTTTGTAGGGTTGGTTTGGTGGTCATGAATTCTTTTGGTTGTTCTTTGTCATGGAAGTATCTTATTTTTCCATCAATTTTGAAAAATAGTTTTGCAGGATACATCAATCTGGGTTGGAAGCTGTTTTCATTCAGGATTTGAAACACCTCCCTCCAATTTGTTCTTGACTTGATGGTTTGTGTTGAGAAGTCTGCCATGATTCTGATGGATTTTCCTTTATAGGTGATCTGTTTCTTTTCTCTAACACCCTTTAATATTCTGTTCTTGTGCTGAATTTCTGGGATCTTCATTATTAAATGTCTGGGCATAGATTTGTTTTGGTTATTGCTAGTTGGAGTTCTATATGATATGACTGATTTACCTGTATGCCAGTTCCTTTTTCCATGTTTGGGAAGTTTTCTGATATTACTTCTGTAAATAGTCTTTTTATGTCATTTGTGCTGACTCCTGCTTTTTAGCTGACACCTATCAGTCTTAAATAATTTTTCTTTGTGTCATCTTGCAACCATTGAATTGCTATTTCCTATTTACTTGTTATTTTTAAGACATCTTTCCTTTCATGATCACTAGCTGTGACTATATTCACATGACACACTGGGATACACATTTATGTTGTTTCTTTTCTCTTGATGTTTTAATTAGTCTCTCTTTGCCCTTCATTTGAGAGCATGATTTCAAGACTAGTTGAGTTAATTATGAACTGCAAGAACATTCTCAGCACTTTGTGCATTATTTTCACTATTAGATAAAGTCTTAATTTCCTGAAAACTCTTAAGTTTGCTGTGTGACATCACTAAGGTATTAAGAGATTAGATGTTCATTATATTCTCTCAAATCTAGCTTTGTTTGTACCTCTTTTCCAATAACACTGGGACTACTCTGATGGCAGCAGGCACACAGGGACATGTTTGTCTTATTCTTTCAGCCTGTGCTGGCTGCCAGAGGGAAGCAACCATCTTCAGTGGCAGCCTGTGGGTATGCAGGACGTATCTGGTTGTTTGTCTTTGCCTGCACTGATTACCCAAGGTAAGCAAGCATCCTAATAGTGTCAGACATTCAGGGGCAGATCTGGCTGTTTCTCCTAACCTGTTGTAGCTGCCCACAGAAAGCAAGTATCATGACGGTGGTAGACCAAAATAACTCTTAAAAATTTTATCAATAAAGGGAAACAATACATCTGTAACAAAATAACAAGATGTATAAAAGGAATAAATCCATAAGAAAATAAGATATATAAAGTAATATACATACAAAAACAAGTTTAAGAAATTGAAAAGGTAATTTGATAAAGAAAAGAAAGCTAAAATTGAAGAACTTTCTAGAAATCAAGGAAAGAAAATTAAAAGTTAGAAGAGTAAAGGCAAAATTATTAAAGAGCCATTTTTGATGTTTAAATACAAACAACATGAGTCCAAGAAAGAAAAGAGAAAATGTAAGAGAGAAAAATATGAAATAATTTTAAAATAACAATATGTAAGAGTTTCCAAGTTACAAAGAATCACTGATTGTCCAGAACAGTCACTGAGAAAAAGAAACCCAGCATAATTCTTGTTCTGAAATTTTGGAACCCAGAAAATAAACTATTGTAATAATTTTCAAAGAGAAATTAGAACTATGGACAAAATGGCAAGAAACTTCTCAGTAGCTACATTAGAATCCAAAAACGAAACAAAGCCTTCAAAATCCTGAAGAAATTAATTTCCATTCTCTAGAATTTTATGTCCAATGTAATTATCTACTAGTCTGAAAGCAGACTACAAACATTTTCAATATGAAACCCTCATCCAAATTAACTTTGTAACTTTCTTAGGCTCTGAGAAAATATTGTGAGGATAAATTATTTAGGTTTAACTTTTATTTACCCAAAAACCCTTCTAAAGCTACATAGAATATGAAATCATCTACTTATAACAAGATAAGATCATTAATGGGAAAGGTGGGCCATATTTAAACAAAGCGATACCCAAGAAGTAGACAAAACAAACACTGAGGGAAAATTAACAACAAAATTGTGAGAATTTTCCTTCAAATTAAGGAAGAAGTTGAATTTTTTGAGATTGAAAGTACCTACACTAAATTAGGGAAAAACTGATTCAAAATCATCTAGGCTGAGCCAAGTAACTGAGTTTCAAGGATGAAGAACTTTTCAAACATTTAGAGGAAGAAATAGGGAAGCAATACCTCTGTATTTTGCAGAGCCATGTTAATCTATAGTCACTTCCTAACAATGATAGTGCAAAGAGTATTGTATAGTGTTCTGAAGGCTCAAGAAATGTTTGCATTTACTATACTTTTGTACTTTCAATATGCATTTACTATACTTTTGTACTACTGACAAAAATTTTAAAATATGCTATTGTAGAAGAATAAAAAGTAGAGATATCTAATTATTGGTGAAGAATTTTGGATCTGTATGTATTAGCATTGCTTTCAGCTAAATGTAGTAAAATTAAAATACAACTTAAAAAGCAAAATAAATACTGGATAAAGATATTAGTCCTTCTTTTAGTTTTCTGATCCTTTGAGTCATTTCAATCTGGGCCTTCTCTTTCTGAACATAAGTTCAGGCTAAATTACTAGCCCAGAAGGACTTTTCTCAAAATAACCCATGATGTCTAAATCCAAATGAGGAAAGAATAAGGAAAACAATTACTCATTTTTAAAGACATGTCCAGAAAAAAATGCAAAAATCATACATTCTCACTAACAGAAAATAGGAATCCTTTTAATGAGGAAAACAAAAATGTAAGCCTTAAAATTTTTTTATGAATTTACAGACTTTGCAATATTTCCTTTACATACAGTAAAATAGAAAAAATTTTATATGTTGTTCATTAAAAATAATTAATTCTATCTACACTGTGCTTAATAGTATGTAAAAACCATTTCTGCAAATGGACAATGAAATATAAACATGGAAAAAGTAAAACTGCTATAATTACTGGGTTCATAAAGTTGTGAGGTGTTTACTTTCTTTTAAATTACATTAATCTACATATTACATATGTGTGTGCATGTGTGTGTATTTGGGTAAGGAAAAGTTGGAAAGAGAAAGGTCTTTTAAGTTTATAGTTTAAATTTTGTAAGTTATAGAACAAGTGTTTAAAGGGAGGCCATGATCATTAGCTCATTTTGGAGCCCTGAAGTTATTCAAGTGAAACAAAGAAAGAATACTATACACTAAACACTATACTTTATTTTGTTCTTTCTAATTTTGTGCTGCAGCTGTTAGCAGTTGTTATGCTAGTGGGAGGTTATGAGGCATATTCGGTTCATTTTAGTTCTTAAAAAGTTATTTGTAAACCATTTATTTATTTAGCAATATCAATAAACGCAGACCTTTGTAACTATATAGACCAAATGTGTTTCTCCTTTTCTACTGGTTTAGAAAGAAACTTGTGATTTCAAAGCCTCCAGGATCTGACTTCTGCATCATATAAATATAAAAACATTACTGATGTTTACCATTATCCAGGATCCCCTTCCAGGCCAGGTGAGATGCACACCCTCCCTCTAAAGATGAGAATTGGACATATGAATAAGTTTTTGGTGATCTAAAGATACTTTCTGACTGGAAATTTTAATTTCCAGGCATAAAGTTATCACTTTCTCTGTTGTACTGATTATAAAACTGATCTCACGTGACTCTGATGAGCAAATCCCGTTGGAGTGCTTTGGGGTATACTATATGTACTCAGAAATAAAATCTGTGTTTTATTCAGTCACAGAAGATAGGGGCTATTGCTGCATATTGTAAAGACCAAACTATCCTGATATAAAAGCCTTAATATATAAATCAACGGTATGTTGAAGTTAAAGGTTTAATAGCCTACATGAACTATGTTTTTCTGGCTATTAAATCTCAAATATTTAGAAAAATATCAAACCAAGGTTCTTCAGCTTTTTTTTCCTCAATGAAAAAAATACAAATAATAAAATTGAAAATAAACATGAAATCCTTGTCACATAATCTTTTATCCTATTTTCTTTAAAACGCACTGGATATTTTTATAGCACAAAATGTTATCATAAACTTTAAATAATTATTTTTAAATAAAATTTGCTTTTTAAGGCTTATTTTCCATAAATACTTACATTTTTACAACATGGAATTAGAGTATTCAGTTACAACTTTATACAATATGTATTTTCATGCATATATATGATTGTGTATTTAAATATAGTTTAGGATTAACATAGTAAACAGCAGATCAGATTTTAATCTTATTGTGCTCTGACAGTTGTAAAACTATCTGAATATTATCTAAAGTAAGTTAAAAAACATTTTTAGCACTCCACAATATGTTTTTTTGCCATTTTCTAGTAAATCTCTCTCTCTTACTGTCCAGATTACTTTCTAATTTCTGTTGTGTAATTAATTTTTTTCTGCTCTTAAATTACATATATAGAGAAATACAGACTTGAAGTTTTCTGTTTCTGGCTTCTTTTGTTTAAGGTAAAACTTTTTACAATGATTCATGTTATTGCATTTAATTCATTTATTGTAATTTCTAAGTAGCATTCTATTTTAGAGACATATCGTAATTGACAAAATCTCCTCCTTTCGTTAAATATTTGACACCATTTCTAGTTCTCACTCATTAAGAATGAGACTCAAGACATTTTTGTACAAGTCTTATGGGTGAAACACAGTTTCATAAATCTTGAGTAAGTCTGAAATTGCTGGATCATAGTACAGAGATATTTTTAACTGCAAACTAGTGTACAAAAGTTTATGCCCTTGCCCTTAACTGTGATGGTAAGATTGTATGCCCTCCAAATTCATTGTTGAGGAATAACTTTTAGTACTTCAGAATGTCTGTTTTAGGAAAGGAATTAATGCAGATATAATCAGTAGAGATATGATCATTACCTTGACTATAATACAGTTTGACTTCTATTCTCCTACAAAGGGAAAATTTGGACACAGACATATAAAACTATCTCTACAACTAAGGATAATTTGATCTCATCTTTTCCTATATGTATCTATTATTTTGTCCTCTTGCTTTGTCACTTTGGCTAACACTTCCAACAATACATTGAATAAAAATTGTCAAAAATGAACATTCTTGTCATTTTCTAGATTTTAAAAGAAACAGTTTCTACTCTTACTTTTTCAGTATGTTGGTGCTAACTTTGTTATGAAAGCATTCATTGGGTTGATATATCTCCTAATTTTGTGAGAGTTCTTACTATGAAGAAATGATTAATTTTATTGTATACTTTTATTGTATCTATTGAAATAAACACAGTTTTATCTTTCAGTTTTGTTGATGCATCATTTTATACTTATTTGTGCATGTTGAATCATTTTTGCATTTCTGAAATAAATCCCACTTGACACTGTGTACAATCTTTCTAGTATACAATTGAATTTGATTTACTAGTATTTTCAACAGTTTTTGCTTTTATATTTTTCAAAGATATTAATCTACAGTTTTCTTCCTTTTTTTGTGTCTATTTTTGGTTCCAAGGAATGCAAGCTTCATTGGTTACGGCTTAATGATTTCCATTTATTTTAAATTTTTTGGAATATTTTATGAAGAATTTACATTAGTTCTTTAAAGCCTTAGTAATGTTTGGTAGTGAAGTCTGGTTTCGGTCTTTACTTTGTAGGAAGACATTTTATTACTTATTATTTTTTACTGTTCCATTCAGGTTTTCTGTCTTCATGGTTCAATTTTCTTAGGTCACATGTTTTCAGAAGCCTATACATTTTTTTTTAGGTTTTTCAATTTATTGTCATATAATTGTTCATATACTCCTTAATGATCTTTTGTATTTTAATAGTACCACTAACAATGTTCTTTTGCATCTCAGATTACATTTATTTTGGTCTACTCACATTTTATTAGTTAGTCTAGTTTACATTTTGTCTGTTCTGTTTAGTTTTTCTTACAAACATATTTTTTCACTGACATTGTGTATTATGTATCTTATTTCTTCTATTTCTTGTATGACCTCTGTTATTTTTTACCAATTTTGATTTTAGTGTTCTTTCACTTTTCTTGATAATTGAATTGAATAATAGGGTTATTTCCTTGAAATCGTTCTGATGTTTGATACAATCAGAATGCTAAAAATTTCCCACTTTGTAATGATTTTGGTGTATATCATAGGCTGAATATGTTGTATTTTCATTGGATTCAAGAAACGACATTTTCATTTGATTTTGTCATTGACTTACCATTTTTTTAAGAGCATGTTGATTGATATTCATGTATTTGTACAATTTCTAAAGCTTCTTTTGTTGTTCATTTCTAGTTTTATTCTGATATGGTCAGAAAAGATAGATGATTGCTTTTAAAATTTTAATTTGTTGAGATTTGTTTTGCTGTGTAACATATGGTCTTTCTGGTGGTAATGACAAGAATGTGTATTCTACAAGCACTGGATGAAATTTTCTGTAAATGTTTGTTAAGTCTATTTGGCTTATGCTTTAATTTACATCGGAGGCTCCAGTGTTGACTTTTTGGTATGAATTATTTATCCATTGAGAAAGGTGGGGTTTTTAAATATCCAAATATTACTGTAGTAGAGTTTATCTTTCCCTTCAGATCTAATATTTATTTTCATATAATTGTCTGCCCCAGGGTTTGTTGCATATACATACTTAAAACTGTTATTTACTTTTGTTGAATTGATTGTTTCATCAATATATACTAATCATCTTTTCCTTTTTTTAACAGCATTTGATTTAAGATTTGTTTTAACTAAGATAATTGTGGCTAGTCCTTATAATATTTTTTCTATTTGCATGGTACAATTTTTGTTTTCTTTTTGTCTAACTAGATTACATAAAACAAAACAAAACAAAAAACACTATCTCCAAAGTCTTAAAACTTTTTTCTCTAGGATCTAGGCTACTGTTAAAGTTCTCAAATCCATGATTAAATTTTATTTACTTAGGCCTGACGTGTTAGCACACACTCGCAGTCCCAGCACTTGGGAGCCTGAGGCAGGAGGATCACTCCGAGTTCATGGCCAGCCTGGACTACAAAGTGTGTGCAAAGCCACCCTGAATTGCGTAGTGAAACCTTGTCTCAAAAAGACTGAAAAAAAAAATTTCATTGACTGACTTCTTTAATCCAAGATTTCTGTTTGGTTCCTTTGTATCTCCTCGCTCCTTCTCTCAGTTACATAATGAATTGTCTTCCTGATTTTGTTAAACTGTCTGTCTCTACTGCCCATATCTCAAGGATTTTTTAAAAATATCATTATTTTGAACCCTTTTCAGTCAACTTGTTAATTCTTTTTTGTTTGAGGATTGCTGCTATAGCATTATTGTGTTCTCTTGGAGATGTCAAGCTATACTTTATTTTTTTGGTTTGTGTATCCATACGCTAGTGTTTTCACATTTGGTGGGTTGGTTGTCTCTAGCAATTCATAGAGAAACCGTCATCACCAAAGACTTTCTCTTGGATGCATTCTATGGTAGCAGTTGGGTAGATTATACTTACATTATTTTCAAGTGGGCCCTTTTTGGAGGCCAAGTCTGTGGGTGTCTCAATGGCATGGTTGTAGAGGTTTCAGGATTGCAGTACTACCCAGGATACAGCTCTCTTAAGTAGGGTGGGTCCACAGGTGACATCAAGCGTGTTGCAAATGGCTAAAGATTTGGAGCACACCTGTCTGTCAGGTTTTTGCAAGTCATGGAGGTTTGGTGCCACTCTGCTGAACCTCTGTAAATGTAGTGTTGCTCCCATGGCTTCAGAAACCTGGCCCCACCAGTTTCTAAGGACAGTGCAGGCACAGTGAGCCCTGGCCTCCAGGGCCTGTTGTAGCACAGGGTGCACAGTAGAAAGGTAAGGCATCTGTGCATACCTGTGTGTCACACAGGGCTCAGGCTGCAATATGGGGGCTAGGCATGCTGCCTGCCAGGGTCTGTGGCTATAAAGAGGATTTCAAGGCAGTGGTGGTTGATCTATGGTACATGTGCTGCAGTGGGCTGTTTGTATCATTAAAAGCTCTAAAAGGTTTGCTGTCACTGCTTAAAGGGAGCTCTGTAGGCTGTCCTGCTTGTGATGGCCGTCCTAGCTGCTTCCCAGGGACAAAAGTGAGTCAACAGGATCATCCATAATTCTCATGACCTTTTCTGGTCAGCTCCTATTGGGTTGTCTGCTTGGCTGCCTCCAGGAGCAAAAGGAGTGTTGCTGGGGTTACCTGGCTCATTCTCAAGGCCAAGGGAGGTAAGTGGACCCACACAGCTCTTTCCTGGATGGCAAGAAGGTTGTGATTTTTTTTTAATTTCCTCAGAAGCAACATTATAACCAAATTGTTTAATATTTTCTTTTAAATCAAATTTCTCATAAACTCTTAACACCAAAATTAATTATAAGAATACATTTTCAAAACATTGAAATTATAGATGGATTTATATTTAAAATGTTTAAACTAGGAAGCAGAAAATATATTCACTGTCTCATCAGGAAAGGCATGTAGCTTGATAATCCTAGGTGACAAAGGTCATGAGACAGTGGCCATATTCTATGGTAGTGAGAAAACTGAATCAAATTTCCCCATAAGATCAACATTGAATGTAACCATTGAATTTGATTTGGTTCTTGTCCATTTTTGTTTGCGACCAGAATCATGGAAAAAATTAAGTTTGTGAACCAAGGTACTGTAGAAAGCAATGCTGCCTACAGTGGTAGGTAAATCTTAAAGAAGAACTGAATTTGGAGGAAACTAGGTGGTATGATTTCATTGTGAATTTGTAGGAGAAAATCTGGTTGTGACACTTAGCGGAGAAATGAAAATGAATGATTGGTACAGAGAGATATTTGGGTTAGAGATGAAGATTTACTACCACTTGATACTACTTGAGTAATAGTTGAGGATATGAAGGTGAGTGTACTCTTTATTGAAGATTATGAGGAAAGCATCTTTAAAGATAGAAAAGAAAGGGAATCCAAAGAAAAATAAAAAAGAAGTAAAAATAAGATG
>RJWM01039068.1:0-16354 GCA_004363535.1 Dasyprocta punctata | reverse complement strand
CTCCTCCTCCTCCTCCTCCTCCTCCTTCATTTCCTGAGACCAGAGCTCCCTAAGTTGCTACGGTTCCAGGCTGGGTTCAATTGCGGGCCTTTTTGCTCAGCCTCCCAGAGTGCTGAGATTCTTACCATGTGCCAATCGGACAGTTAAAATTGTCCTAGAGGGTTATAGCAGAACCAAAATCTTCTTGACACAGTGAAGCCAGAAGGAAAAACAAAGCCACGAAGATATGAAGCTGTTTGTTGACTAAGTTATCATTTTAACCTGCCCCCACAAGGAAATGATTTTGGAAATTATGTTCATTTGGCTACTATCTCGAAAAAGCATTAACGCACACACAGAGGTATTTTATTATGTTGCAGGGATAAAAGCTCTATCATGGGTACCAACGGAACTGCTTTTTCTGTTTCTTGCTCTGCTGCTAACTAGTGTGCAATCTTACACAAATCATCCATCCTCTCTGAGTCTCAGCAGTCTTACTCTCAGCTATGCCGGGAAGGTTAAATGAGTGCTATAAAAATGCTTCGACGTTAGCTGCCTCTGAGTGTGAATTACTGTACTCTAAACAGGGATTTCCCCCACACAGGGTCTGCAGAGCTTTCTCATAAGCCTATGATAAAAGTCTATGCTCACATGAGTTGGGAATATCAGTCTCCTTTGTGTAAGTCTTCTCAAAGACTTTAATAGATCCATGTGCTAACAGAGTTTGAAAAGCCGAATTAAGAGATAGATGTTGTGATGATTCCCAGTATGAAGGTTACTTTAGGAAATACTGTTCTCAGCCTAATTGCATTTGGAAGGCAAGAGCCTCATCTCATTCCGTTTCCTGACTGTCAACAAAGTCATGCATCTTTCGTCGATATGCAGGCGCTCCTCAGTGTGCCTCCACCGCCTCACCCACCGCGCTTTCACCTGCTCTCCACTCGTCTCTGGTCTGTTCTGTGTGCAGAGTTCTGGCCCTTGGGACCAGACTCCCAATCCCTGTGCTGCAGCCAGGTTTAGGAAAAACTGCAAGTGACACTGAAGGGGTAAAGAGATTGAGGCACTTCTTCCCCTGATTCGTTCCTGGATGGGTATTACAGTTCTAGAAGGGACTAAATCTTTCTATGAGGTTTTTTACTCCAGAATCCAAGGACTTCTGCACAGACAGATAGAAACAGAATTGCAAGAATTTGTAATTTTGGAAGGAGAAAAAATACACCACCTTTCATTAAATTTTAATGGAAATTTAGCATTTTCTTCAATTATGAATGTGTACAAGAAACATTTCTAATGTTAGTAGTCATGATCTGTCACAGTAATGGTTGATTCACTGTGTCAGCTGGAGAAGTTTAGTTTAGCTAAGTGACTCAGCAGCTCTCCATCCTAGGGTATAGAGGACCCACCCTAGGGTGGGTAGCCTGAATACAATATAAGGGAGGAAAAGAAACTTTCTTACCCCTTTTTTGCTGATGTTACTTTTGCTATCTTCCACTAACATGAACTGTTGCCCTTCTGGCATGCCACCTTGCTTTGGAGCCAGGTGATTATAGATTTAAACCTGTACAAGCTGTGAGCTAAATAAATCTGTCTTTCCTTAATTTTGAGCATTGGGGATTTTTTTTTCAGCAACTAGAAAAAAGTAACTAATGAAGTCACCAATTAAAATTAAATATATTTTTAGAGTTTGTTACAATTGTTTCAGACATCTCTAGCTATTGTTAATATTCATCACAGATTGTAACATTATAAGAGCTGCTTTCAATTTTGTCATATAACATGCTAAATAATGAGGTTCACAAATGACTATATTGTGAATTTGTTTTTGGAAAATAGCTTAGTAATTTTATTTCAATATAATTAGGTTTTCATAATTAAATTCGTTTTATTCAAAGAAAGGATTCATAGATTTCATCAGACTGCCTAAGGGGTGCATGGTACAAGAAAAATTAAGATCTCCTTCTTAAAGGATCTGAGTAGTTATTCCTCCAAAAAACAGATACACAATTGACAATTAGCAAAAATACAAATGCATGCACAAGTATACATACACACATACACACTTTAGCATCATAGTCATCATAGTCACACTCAGTAGGACGACTACAATCAAAAGGGCAGATAGTAAGAATTGTTAGTAAGGATGTAAAGAAATCAAAACCTTTTTTCACTAATGGTAAGATCGTAAATGGTGCAGCTGTTTTGCTAGATGGTCTTATAATTCCTCATAAAGTTCTACAGGGTTGATGTATTACCCAGAAATTTCACTCTTAGTTATGCATCCTTGAGAAATAAAAGTGTGTCTACACAGGCTTGCACACAATGTGTATAGCAGCATTGTTCATAATAGTGAAATATATTTCCACAAGAATGGAAATAATCCAAATGTCCATCACTTATTAATGGATACTTGAAATGTAGTATATCGATAGAATACAGTATTATTCAGCAATAAAAAGAAAGTACTGATAACATGGTACAACATGGATGAAACCACAAACATTATATTTAGTGAAAGAATACATTTAAAAGACCCCTGTGTGGTATTGTCTATTCACAGTAGACCATCATTATTCATACTCAATGGTTCATATTTGCAAACTAGCCTACTTACCGAAATTTATTAGTAACTCCAAGCACTTTTGTGCTCATTTGCAGATATATATAAAACAATGAAAATTTCAAGTTGCCTAATGTATGATCCCAGCTGAGATCAAACACAGTAACATCCTGCCTTCTCTTCCATCCTCACCAAGTGTCCGTGTCTATATCTACTTAGTACAATTTTTGGCATTTTTGTACTTTGCTTTTATTGCTTGAAGTGCCCCCCAGGCGTAGTATGAAAGTGCTGTTCAAGATTCCTAAGTGCAGAAGGGCTGTGAGGTACCCTACAGAGGAAATGTGTGAGGTGGGCTCTGAATAGGCATTTGGTTCAGAGCTTTTGGCCAGGAACTCAATGCTAATGAATCAAAGACAGACATCTAATAATACGACTTCACACAGAAACCAGAAACATAACATAAGGCAAGGTTATTCATCAGTTGACAAAAATATTATAAGAAGAAATGCATAAGGATCTAACCCTGAATTCCCTCTAAAAGAGAAATGATCCAGTATTTACTAATTCAATGTTTTTGGCAATTTAATAGAACATGAGTACTATGAATAGCAAGAATCATCTATGTGTGAAATAAGTAAAGGAGGCAAACGGATACAGAAAGAGTAATGAGTAGTTGGCAAGAGTTGAGGGGAGAAGGAGTTGGAGGGAAATGGAGAATGGATGCTAATAGGTTCAGGGCTTCTTCTAGGGTCATGAGAATGTTTCAAAAGAGATGGTGGTGCAACTCGATGGATATGTTAAAAAGCTGTTGAATTTTGCATGAATTGTATGAAGTGTGAATTATATAATAATAAAGCTGAAGCAAGCAAGAAAGCAAGTCGCTGTGGGACAGCCCTCCTCCAGATGTCACTGGGCTCCAGTAATACCATTTCTCCTCTCCGACCCTGAAGAGAATAGTAGCTTCCCACTCTTTTTTTTTTTTTTTTTTTTTTTTGCGGCACCGGGGATTGAACTCACAGCCTTGCGCCTGCCAGGGCAGGCGCTTAAGCCACTGAGCCAAACTCCCGGCCCTGGTTTTTTGAGGCAGGGTCGCACTATGTAGCTCAGGTCGGCCTTGTGCCGGGTTGTAGCCCAAGCCGGCCTCGAACTCACAACGCTCCGCCTACCTCAGCCTGCCGAGTGCTGGGATTAAAGGCGTGCGCCACCACGCCCGGCTAGCTTCCCACTCTTACTAGTCCATAGTGATCAATATTCTTTTTAGGTTTTCTTTACTCTGCCTATGCTCGTGAAAATTGCCCCTGTGTTTGGATTCTCTTAAGTTAAACTTTTTAGAGTAAAAACTCTGTTTCGTTTAGAGTCTCTTTGGAGTCTATTTCAGTTAAACTCTTTAGAGAAAAACTCCACTTTCTACTGGGGTCGAAAGTGCTATAGCATTGGTTGCTTCTTACACCTTAACCTACTTTACCACCTGAGTTCGCTGTGATATGGAGGCTAGGAAGGCAGTAAAACTTGGGCGTGCTTGAAATAACCACATCTTGAATTTGATGCTTCAGGTTTCAGCTAGCACTCTGGTCGCAAGCAGTGGAAACTGACTCTTGCTCTCTTAGGCAAAAGGGGAATTAATTGGAAAAAGATCAAAAGAAGGGAGAGGGTCAAAAAGGAGGCATAATAAGCAAGATCCAGGCAATCGCATATGGTGTGAGAGCAGACAATATTCGGTACAGTTCCCAGACTACTGCCACTGCAAGAATGTGTCCAGTGAATTTTTTTCTATCCTACGACATTCCTCTCACCATTCAGAATTGCAAGAGATAACTCCAAATGGATAAACCTGGGTTCCAGATCTGCCCCTTTTCTGAAGCGGATGGCAGAGAAGGGAAAAAATGGTAGGAGTTTCCCAGGGCCTCTCTGGTACCCACAAAGGACAGCACACACCACTGCACCAAGCGAGAATCCAGAGCTAGAGAAGGGGTTCCCCAGGAGGAAACCTGGGAGCTTGCAGGCAAATGGAAGGGAGGTCAGGGGTCTGAACTTGACAAAAGAGTCCCACAGTCAGAGGCAGAAGGGAACTTCCAGGGAAGAAACAGCATAAAAAACCAGGAGCCAGGACAAGGGGCTCTGACATCTCACCAGGACAGCAGCAGGACAAAGGGGACACTGAGTGCGAAGGGCATTTCTCTGACATATGATTGAAGGTTTTCCATGAAAAAGAGACAGACAGAAAATTTTTAATAGAAAATAGGAAGGATTACCAATCTAAAACAACCTTTCTGCATTGTAGTCTGCTCCTTTGGGTCTTTTTTCCTCTGCATATTTTTTTCGTAATTATAAAGATGCCCATTTCCATTTCAAGGTTGTTGCCTACCAGTTGGGGCTTTCGTGACTTGCCTGCATAAAGCAAGATGTCAGGGAAAAAAAAAATAGAGAGCACCATCCTGACTGTGGGGAATTTTCTCCAGGTTCTGGAAATTACATTGCCTTTACCTGAGCTTTACTCTGAGAAGTCCAGGGCTCACCCAGCAGCTGAAGGCCAGTGCACTCAGGGTGAGCAGTCAGGCAGGCGTGGAGCCCAGCAGTCAAGTGACCCTTCCTGTTCTCTCCTGCCAACTTGACTTCATGGGGTTTTCTTCTCCCTCTCAATCTGAAGTAGGATGCTGCAATGTAAGATTCCATAGCTTTCACAGAGGCTGCTGGTGGATTATGATCCATACTCTGAGTCTGACCTGTTCTCTATTTGACTGGACAGCACCTGACTTCACAGGACTTTTGCTTGTCAGTTGAGTTCTGCATCACATGATGGTAAGCTGATTTTTAAAAATAGGAATTAAATTGAGTGAATCTGTCTTTAAACGAGACCTTTTACTTATATGAAGGTATTCAATTTTATAGTAGATATGCCTTAATTTTAACTCATTTGGGAAAATTTCTCACAAGTTCATTTGATAAATGGTCCTATTATTCTTTGATAAAACCTAAACATCTTGAAAGTCTGTGAGGGAAGAAGATATCATCTCTGCAAATCTATCCACTCATAAAAGCATGTCCAAAGAGTCAGAGACAAAAATAGAAAAAAAGAGAAAGAAAAACTTGCCTATTATGAAAACAAGAGCTACTACTTAAAATCACTTCCATAGACTACTGGTGCTCAGATTTCAGTATCAAGATTCACTTCTTTAAATATCGTAACTAAACTCAGGGTTCAGTGGGATGTTTGCACCTCCTTCTTTATAGCAGCATTTTACAACAGGTAAAATATGGAGGCAACTCAAGCGTCATCACCAGATGAGTGGAAAGCACAATGCAATGTATTCAAAATATTATTCACCCATAAAATTGAAGGGGATTCTGGCTCACATTGTGACAGAGACGAAGCTTGAGGACAGCATGCTGAAGTCAGTAATAAGCCAGTCACCAAAGAGCAAAAGCTCTTGTCACTTGTACGGATTTCCAGGAATAGTTAAACTGAGAGAAGTAGAATGGTGGTTTCTAGAGGCTGAGAAAGACAGAAATGGGAGATATTATTTAATGGGTACAAATTTTCAGTTTGTCAAGATGAAGAAGTACTGGAGATGGATGATAGGGATGAATGTGAGTTACTTCATGTCGCTGAACTCTACACTTAGAAATTGAGCCAGGGCAGGGATTTAGCTCAGTGGAGAAAGTGCCTGCCTGACAGGCGTGAGGTTGTGAGTTCAATCCCCATCACAAAAAAGAAAAAAAAAATAATAAGCTAGGTGTGGTAGTGCACACCTGTAATATTTGACAGTTGAGGTGTGAGGATCCAAGCTCCAGGCCACCCTGGACTGCATAGCAAGACCCTGTCTCAAAACAAACAAACAAACAAAAATTTGATAAAGTGGTAAATTGTATATGTGTATTTTACAACAATTTAAAACAATTTTAAATATCGACCAATATCAAAATCAGTTTTCCAACAATATAGCCCAACTCCTTAAATTAAGCTATCTGGATCCAGTTTCAAATTTTATCTGGTGTTTTCTTTTACTCTTCATTTTTAACTTTACGGCAAAGAGGGAAACTAAAAACAAATAAAAATGACATGCCTACTTCCCCTTCTTCCCTTCTTTGTTATATGCAGTATCGGTGGAATTCTCAGTTTCAGGAGGCCTTCAGAACTGACATCCCGCGATTCCCCTTCTTCCCTTCTTTGTTGTATGCAGTATCGGTGGAATTCTCAGTTTCAGGAGGCCTTCAGAACTGACATCCCGCGAGTCCTGACAGCCTTGACTTTCCAACATTATAGCTCACCAGGATTCTATGGCATAGAGACAGTTTTGAAGATTTAATTCTAGTACCAAAGCAAACTGAAGTATAGGTGTGACACACGAAGGATGTGTGGTTTGGGGCCCAGTTTTCACCTGTTCTCTTAACCAGAAGCACAAAGCCAGAGGTAATCTTTACAACCTATGCTGAACCAGGGCTGAGGGTAATACGTAGTAGCACCTTAGTAAAGTCACTTCCTTTTTGATATCTTAGAGAAAGATGACGCACAGCCCTTAAGTCATCCACAGCATACACAACTTTGCACTCTGGTAGTGTTGGCATCATTCATTTAAGAACTATTCCTAGGGTGCCTGCCGCAGGACAAGTGCAGTCTTTATGGAGTCCACAGTTTAGACACTGACACTCGGCTGAGCAAATCCATTGGACTGTGCACTAACAATTTCCCTCCCTTCTTCAATCCTGGACACTTCTCACCTGGAAGCTCCATACCTTTTTTCTGAGACAGATGAAGAGAGAAATGACAATTTACAGAATCAATAAATAAAATTCTGTAAATCAAATCCTTGTTGATTATAAAACTTAGCCCCAGCTTCCACTTTCTTCAGCTGACCAGCTCAACCATTCCCCAGTCATTCCAGTTCAAAAGAGAGACACACCTTTTGCCTCCCTTTGTAGAACCACGATGGTTGTTGTCTTGGTTACTTTTCACTCGTTGTTAGACAAAATACCTGACATCCAAAATTAGGGAAGGAAAGGTTTATTTCTTACATTTCTCGGGGGTTTCAGACCATAGTTGGCTTCAAGGCAGCATGTCATGGAGGGGCAGCAGTTCGGGGTGGCTGCAAACAGCAAGGTGCACCTGCAAGAGAGGGCAAGACATGTGTTTCTCCCACACTTACCCTGTATGTCGGCTCCATCCCTGGGCCGGTGCAGCACTCACATCGCCAATCCCAGCACTAGACCACAAACCAATCACAAACCCCAGACTCAGACTGTCCAAATTACATGAGGCCTTGGGGGAACACAGTGTCAAACCAATACAGTTGTTCATTGTTATTAACACTTCATAGCATTTAATGATATGTGTGTGTGTGTGTGTGTGTGTGTGTGTGTATGTAGAGAGAGAGAGAGTTTGCCATATATAAATAGAGTGAGGTATTGAATGTACATATATATACACATACAAATACACATATTTAATGGCTTCCAGGGACTAGTGTTATTCTCCTTAATAGTACAGGAAACTCAGTCATAAAGAAATTAGGTAACAGACCTCAAATCACCCAGCTAATATGTAGCACAGCTAAAATCTGATCCAAGGCAGTTTGGGTCTAGAATTTGTGCTCTACACTTAAACTCTACACAAAGTAACTACATGTAGACTTCAAACTTTTTAATACTGGTCTGTGAAAAAATAAGGAGTCCACATCAGATTGTAAATTTACACACTGCTTCCTTCACAGAGAAAATCTTTCTATGAAGAAGTGTCAGTTGACCTATCACAGCTGATTTCTATTCTAGAGCAAGCTTACTTCCCCTTGGGAACCGCTATCGAACAGTGGTAGACCAGCACTGGTGAGCACACTGCACTTCGAGCAGTGCACAAACCCACCGTGGTGCACAGCCTCTCCAGCCCCCTCCCACCGCATCTTCACTTCTTCTGTAGGACTGGGACTGCTAATCAGAGGTGTTAGAGAAGTCAGTACAGGTCAGACACTACCAAAGCACATCCCTAATTACAAAGAAAATCTTAAAAAGATGAAAGGCTTTCCAAGTCCCAGCCCACCCATCCCAAGCAGCATTTGATATCTGTGAGGTACAGAAGCTTCCATGGGAACAAATCCTTTCCAGACGAATGTACAAAAAGGCATCTTCCAGAGTGACGGGCTGCAGCCCTTTGTAATTTAGCCTAGCTTTGAACCCACTCTAGGAGGATGGAAAATAAGCCGAATTATGGTTACTTTCTCAGAAAAAGATAAGACTTCAAGATCTGTCTTTTATATGGATGACCTGGAGCTATAGCCAGAGGAGAGTGCTCAGTTACAAAGCATGCTTGAAGTAGAATCCTGTTTCAGTCAGTCAATTAGTATGGAATTTGGGCTGGATAAATGCAGTTTCATGTGCCAAATGTGGAAAGGTAAAGAACTGCAAACACATGCACCTCTTTGAAGCAACTGAAATCTGGGCCCTGGAGTTCTCAGGGGTTTGTAGAGTCAGGAACTGCAGCAACTTCTCTAGGGAATGACCAGAAAACTTCAAAACGTCATCGTGAAATGTTTCAAAGAATAGGACATATTTTGCAGATGCAACTTCCCAGTGAATAGATGGCTGACAGTGTAATTTAGTGGCCAAATGGAGACTCCGGGTGAATTCCTGATTCTGCCGCTTTAGACCTGTGAAAGTAAGTACGGTACTCACCCCTGCGCTTCTATACTGCAGTGCCGTCTGCTGACAAAGATCTTAGGGTCAACTAAAACGCTGAGGGGAGCTCTCAGCGCTGGGTAAACATCCCAAAAGGGTTGACGTTGATTATTAATGCACAGATCACTCCAATTCTAACCTTTGCACTCTAATTTTTGTCTTAGTTACATTTTTCTCATTGCTGAGACAAAATATCCAACAATCAAAAGTTAGAGAAGAAAAGGTTTATTGTAGCTCACAGTAGAGGCTTCAGTTCACAATCAGCTGGCTCAAAGGCGAGGTGGCATGGTAGAAGGACATTGCAGACAAAAAAACAGCTCATGGCAGGCAGAAGGCAGCAAAGTAGTGAAGTAGCAAGTGGCCAAAAACAGCAGCAGTCTTCTTTCTGTCCCTTATTTTCTATCCAGGCTGGCACATGAAACCAGCATTGGGCACCGTTAATCTTAGCATTGTACCATTAATCCCAGCTTCACATACTTAATCCCGTCATCACGCATTCTACACCCAGCCACATCTGAAAAGTTGCATGAGGCTTTGTGGGGACCATCTAGATGCAAGCAATAGCAACTTTGGAAAAATGTGCTCCTTTTCAAACAGATCTTTGTTTCTGCAATTGTAAAGCTGTGGTATAGACACCCTCCTTCCTTTCCAGTCTCCATCTCTAGAATTCCCTGGAGTTCTACTCTGAATTTACCCTGGAATCACTTTTTAGTAATTCATGATCTCCATTAAGATTCATCTTAGTGTTTGGTTTGGGGAAAACCCAACCTAAGGTACTAATTATGATTCAATAAGGGAAAGATACGAATAAGAAAAGAAAAGGAAGGAGTCCCAGGATGGACCCATGAAACTCTGAGAAGAATATGAAGACATGCAAACACATAGGCTCTCACGCGGAGAAGTAGAGACACACACACACACACACACACACACAGAGAGAGAGAGAGAGAGAGAGAGAGAGAGAGAGAGAGAGAGAGAGAAGGAAGAAGGCTACCGGAGGCCCATAAGATAGGCTGAACATCCCTAACACAAAGATCCAAAGTCTAAAATTGTCTAAAGTGAAAATTTTGAGGGTCATGTGTCTCACTGGCAATTTCAGAGCATTTCAAGCTCCAAATTTTGCATTCATGATGCTTGACCAGTGAAGTCTGTACAAATGTTCCAAACTCCAAAAAGCTCTTAAATCTGAATTGCTTCTGGTGCCAAGGCATTTCACATAAGGAGCGTTCAGTGTGTACCTGAGATGAAGATCGAGCTACAAAGTTCCATGAACTCTTTCCATCCACCTAAACTCTGGAACTGACATTCCATTACTAAGTTCCTTAAGATACTAATGAGTCATATCTTCTCATATCTCTTACAACTCTGTTTCCTAATTTTTTAGAAACTTTAATTTTTACAGCCTACCAGGGAAATTATTCCCACACTACTATTTCACTGAGCAGAATAATTCCATTGTTTCCCCTAATGTTGTGCCACTAAGACGGTATTCTGGCTCATTCTGAGAGTTTCAGAGGGTTTTTAATTTAGATTTTTTAAAATATCTGAATGATGGCCTTCTCCTTTTCATTCATACTGAAGCAGAGCCACACTGGTCATGAAAAACCCTGTTTTATCACCGGCTGTGGTGGTGTACAACTGTAATCCCAACCCTTAGGAATCTGAGGTAGAAGGATCACCATGAGTTTAAAGCCAGCCTGGACTGCCTAGTGAATTCCAGGCCAGCCTAAAGTGCATAGAGAGCTTATCTCAAAAAAAAAAAAATAGAAAAAAGAAAAGGAAAGAAAAAAGAAAAAAGGAAGGAGGAGAAAGAAAGAAGAAGAGAAAGGAGAGGGGGACAAGAAAATTGTGTTTTATCAGGGATTATGAATTTCCCAAGGGAGACTCTAGTGGACTCTTCTCAACTGACTCCAGCACTCGGATGGATTCACAGTTACCTCTAAGGACCCTCATCTACCTAAAACCAGGCTGGTAGATCTGTGGACTCCAAAGATTGAATGATACTTTTGCTGCGACCCCAGAGACAGTGAGTTCCGAGTATCTTCAAGATAACGGGCTGTCAGCCCCAGTGTTCATGCGCACACGATGATTCCATGGGGCTCTGGAGCTCAGTGCTCACTCCACACACCGTCTGGGTATCTGTTATGCTTTAGATGTAACATGTCCTCCTAAAGGTTCATGTTTGGAGACAGAGCTTTGGATCCATCCAGTGTGACTGAATCATGAGGTCTCTAACTTCATTGGTGGATTAATTTATTGAGGGATTTAAATTTTGATGACACTACTGGGAGGTCATGAAAACTAAAGAGATGGAACCTACTTCAAAGGAGTGGGTCATAAGAGAATTGGGTCGTGGGGACAATATCTGTCCCTGGTCCCTTCTTCTGTGGCTCATGCTTCATCTCTCTGCTACCTGGCTACCATGAGGTATGTACTTTTCCCCCACCAGATCCTCCTAACACGATGCTTCCACCCGCCCACAGACCTAACTGCACGTGAAGTCATGAACCAAAATAAATCTTAGAGAAAAGGAAAGAGGAAAAGATATAAACCTGTATGTATGTATATGTAAGATAACTAAAAAGAACACTGCTGAATGTATTCGTTATTGAGAAACAACAATTAATACTCATATGATTAGATCAATCTAGCATGTCTATATCTGATAATGTAAGAAACCATTTTAAAGATAACGATGTGCAACATTGCAACCATTGTCAAGCGTCTATCTACCGGTTCTGTAAACCTGCAATGTTGTGTATTTACTCTAGTCATTTGCTTGTCTCTTTTGCTTGTTGTTTTTACTATATATGTCGTCTTTTTTTGTTGTTGTTGTTGTTTTTGTTTGTTTTGTTTTTCTTCGCTCAAATAAAAATAAATAAATAAATAAATAAATCTTTCCTCCTTTAAATCATTTTTCTCAAGTATTTGGTCACAGTAACAAAAATCTAACTAACATCTGAAATGGTTGGGATGGGAAGTGCTTTAGGTTTCAGACTTTTCCAGATTTTAGGGTGCTTGCGTTGGTTGATCAGGGGGGTACTTCTGCTGTGTGTGCTGTTCTGAGCTTTCCTGATAGGAAGTGTAAGCCAAGATGGCTTGGAGCTGCAGTTCCTACAAGATTCATGAACTCTCCCACCAACTTAGCTGACTTGGTCCAAATGCCGGGTATGGGAGACAGAGCCTGGCATTTGGACTAAGTCAGTCCCGCACTTAGTTACAGCCAACCAGACAGAAAGGTCTGAGGCACACCAAGCTTCTCTCTCCCCTTCAGAGGCCACTGTGCCCCAGTTCCCTCAGGTTCTCCTTCCGCCTGGTGCTGCTCCGGCCACTTCAGCTCTCAGTGGTGTCTTCAAGTCAACAGAGCCCTTGCTGGCCTCCCAGTGTGAGACTCCTCCCCACCTGCTCTTTCTGTACTACAATAGCTCCTTGTTTCCTTCCCCCAGTGGATAATAAAGATCTTTCTTGTTTACTGTTGATTTGCCACAGAGCCTACCACTACTCTTGTACAATATAGGTACACCAAAGACTCTCTTGACTAGATGAATAAATTAGTTATACTTCTGCCTCTTATGAGCTATCGGACTTTGAGCAAGTTCTCTTGTCTGTAATATAAATACACCTACTCCAAATGTTGGCTATGAGGAGAAAATAATTTTTAAATACATATAAAATCATCTAACAGATAGTCCCTATGACTCAATAGCAGCTCAATAAATATCGGTCTCTTGTTGTGTTGATTTCTCCGCTCTTGTATTTAAGTACAGAGCGGCTCACATGTACTTGGGAAACAACTGTCTGAGAATCCTGGATCTGTTTCAAATACAATGGGAGGGAAGAAATTGAACAATTCGCCCTAGTCCTACAGTAACAATAAAGCAACCAACTGATCAGGTCTGAGGGCCACCCACACACCTCTTCCCAGAGGTGGCATTGTGCTCACGCCCCCACCTGAGAAGAATCCTTGTCTGCTTTTCGCAGACATTATCCACTGCATTCAAGGACTGCTAAATCAAAGGCGAGCTGAAAGTCACTGTCGTTAAAAGGTGGAAGAAAAAAATACATGAACTGAGATTATTTTTACAAGGAAAAAATATTAAAATATTCCCTGCAATAGTTTCATA
Source organism: Dasyprocta punctata (assembly GCA_004363535.1). Classification (NCBI taxonomy): domain Eukaryota; kingdom Metazoa; phylum Chordata; class Mammalia; order Rodentia; family Dasyproctidae; genus Dasyprocta; species Dasyprocta punctata. The sequence continues at coordinate 3,028 of RJWM01039068.1, read as the reverse complement.
CCATTAAAAAAGGAAGAAATTCTCCATTACCGTATTTATTAGCAAAGCAAACGCCCTTTTAACCTACTCTTTCTTCATCTCTAATTTTCAGCAATTGATGTCTCCCCAGCAAAGTCTAATTTCTGTAAACAGTGAACTCGAAGAGGACAGATCTTTGAATCATTCTAATATTATTAATAAATGCTAAAAGAGTATACCATGAAATTAATGAGTAAATGTAATAATTCTCCTTTTAGATCGCCTTTCCGCATAGTTCCCAGGGGAGAGAGTGCTAATGCACACTTTCTATAGACAATATTGTTTAATGGAAACTTTGCAAAACTTAGAATTAGGCCTTTGGTGAACAGGGATCTTTAATTTAATTTGTTTTTATGACCAGAACACAGAGAGTTACTCACAGCAGATTGCACCAGCAGGCAGACCGTTAGAATTAAGTTTGTTGTGATCACCAGGGTAATGACTTCTCCAAGGCCTGGTGTTTGGAGAACTGCGTGGTGTGGTTATTATGGGAATCGTAAATGGCATTAATAAAGTCCTGGAGGAGCAATCGCACTGCAGAGCAGCCTTATAATACGGGAGGCCGTCACTCTTCACAGGCCTGAGAGGAGGCGGGAGAGCGGCTCTGAAGCTTTGCGGGAGGGAGGAGGCAGGGGAATGAGACGGGAGCGGGGAGGAAGAAATGGTAGCCTTCACTTTTATTTGGATTTTCCCCTGAAAGCAAGCCTCCAGTTTTAAGCATAAAGAAAATCTTTCTTTGCTAACACCAGCTTAGCTTTCCTGATGTGAACTCTGCTGTTCTCACCTCTATGAGGTAGAGCCGGCCTTTGTTTTTGCAAAAGTTGCCCAAAACACTAAGGTTTAAGGGTGAAAACATCATGCCTAGGTACGCACCCAAAGGAGTTGAAGGCAGGGACTTGAGCAGATCCTTGCACACTCCCGTTTGTAGCAGTGTATTGGCAGTGACCTAAAGGTGAAATACCACAAGTATCCACTGAGCCATCATGAGGTCAAAAAAAAAAAAAAATGTAGTTTGTACACTCAAAAGAATATTAGTCAGCCTGGAAAAGGGAAAAAGGGTTGGACCTGAGCTACAGCAGGGGTAAAACTTTTGATATTACACTAAATATAGCCAGCCAGTCACAAAAAGGCAAATCCTGTATGATTCCATTTATCTGAAATACATCCAACTGTTAGAGACAGAAAGCCAAAAAAAAAAGGTTTCCAGGGACTGAGAAGAGGGATTAGAGAATTATGACTTAATTGTCATAGTTCACCTTCAAAGTGATGAGTACGTTTTGAAAATAGATAGGAATGATGGCTGTAAAATATTGTTAATGTAACTAAGACCACTGAATTATGCGCTTAAAATGGTTAAAATACTATATCTTATGATGTATGTGGTAATGGTTGATTAAGTGTGTCAACTTGAGAAGTTTAGTTAAGCGAAGTTTAACTAGATCAGTTCTGCCATTCTACACCGTAGGGCGTAGAATACCCGCTCTAGGGCGGGTCGTTGCCTGGACAGTATAAAGGGGAAACGAGGAAGGACAGATTGGCTTCTGTTCATCAGAGGAGCTCCAGTCTTTCCCTCCAGCTTGGAAGCCACCTCCTGGCCTCCAGCGCAGACCCCTCTGCCTCCACCGAGGAGCCTCAGCCTTCTGGAGTAGAGCCTTCAGCTTCCCTCATAGACCCACTGGCTTCCTGGTACTGACTTGCAGTGAACTCCAGACCTTGGACTGAAATTTTTGGTCTTCAATAGAGATACAACTTCTGCACCCTTCCTCACCCAACTCTGTGGGTAGCCATGACAAGCCAGTCCTGTAATTTCTTACACATTTGTGTTATGTCTGTTTCTCTAGTAAGACACGACTGGTACATAGGCAATTTATGTTACATATATAACTGCAGTAAAAGGGCGAGGGCTTGGACTTTAAGAACTTCTCTTCCTGTTTTCCCTGTATTCCTTCAGCTGCCCTTTCGTATGTACTTCATTTCCCACGCCCTGATTAAATGAGATGAGGTGAGCTGAAGGGCCTGACTCAGGGCAGATGCTCAGTAACATAGATACTCCTCCTCCGTGCGAGCTGACCTGTGTGTAAAGGAGATTATCTTGACACAAGTGCAGCACCCTTTTCTCTGGGCTTGTTGCTTTTATGTCATTGTTTTCATTTTTCTAAAAGACGTTCAAAAATATTTGTACCGAAATCCTGATTCTTTCAGAAAACATTTTTTTATTTTTTTCATTTAAGCAGAAAAAAAAGGCATATATAACAAAGACAAGAAAACAAAACAGACAAACAAACGGCTAGAGTAAATGCACAACAGTAACATTACAGGTTTACAAAACAGGATGATAGAAACTTGACAATGGCAATATTGCGTATCGTTACCTTCAACATGGTTGTTTAACAGATATAGATGTGTAAAATTGATCTAATCATATCACTGTTAATTGTTCTTTCTCAGTAATGAATACATTCAGCAGTGTGCTCGTTTTAGTTATCTTACATATACATATATACAGATTTATATCTTTTCCTTTTCCCTTCCCTCTTTCCCCCTTTTCCCTTCCCAGTTACTTTTGCTCTTCGAGCTGTTTTTACCCTTCCATAGTATTTATTAGAGATTTTGGATCATATATACTTTTTCAGTTTCTTACACTAGGGAGACAATACGGTATTTACACATGTGGGTTTGATTTATCTCACTTATGAGTATGGTCTCAAGTCGTGACCATTTACTTATAAAAGTCTCAATGCAATCTTTCTTAATAGCTGAGTAGTACTCCATTGTATAAAAATACCACATCTTTTTTTATCCATTCTTTGATTGATGGGCACTTGGGTTGTTTCCAAAATCTGGCTACTACAAATTGGGTTGCTATAAACATGGGTGCACAGATATCACTGTGGTATGATGTTTTCAATTCTGGGAAAATGCCCAGAAGTGGGATAGCTGGGTTGAATGGGATCTCTAATCCTAGCTTCTTGAGGAAGCTCCACACTGACTTCCACAGTGGTTGCACCAG
>RJWM01039067.1:0-16324 GCA_004363535.1 Dasyprocta punctata | reverse complement strand
ATAACTGCCCCTTCCCACCCGTACATGTTCTGGCAGTCAAAACTTTTTAAAGAAAATCTTTTTTATGAAAAATTACCCAATTAATTGCAACTAATCTAATGACATCCATGACTGTCATTCAAGACTTTGAAAACATAACTTCTGTTGTAGGTAGTGTGAAATAAAAGTCAGCTGTAGAAGCATACACAGTTCCAGGCTAGGACAGGAGAGGAAAGGATACCAGGAGGGGTCAGTCAGACAGCAAGGTGGCTTCTGTCTCCTTTTTACCCCTCTGTTGTTAAAATACTTCTTGAAAAATACACAAATACACATACGTTATCTCCAGACCAGATTCCTTTTCCTATGGGAAAGAGATTATTCTGTGCTTGTTTCTGTAATGTGCCTCTCTTGCCCCTTCACCTTGAGTGCTGGGAGTGCAGTGTGAAGTCAGCTGCGTAGTGAGTAGGAGTAAAGTATTTGGTGATAATACCATTTGGATCTGGGACCTCCTTACCCTCTCCCTAGAGAGCTTTTATTTATCAGCAGAAGTAACAGTAAACTCATTAAATGTCACTGAGATTAATAAGTGGTAATATTAATGTTTTATGAAACATCTTTTTTCAAAATGAAAACAGCTTAGAGGGAAGAACGGCATTGTTTTACAGTTTGCGAATCTTGCTGATGCCTGTTTTAATAAACGGCACTTTGCCGTGTCTGTTTCAGCCTTCCCTTCTGCAAGATGTTGTCTGATGGAGATAGAAGATGGTCTGGAGATAACATGTGTGTGTTTGGGGTATTGCTGGGCAGAGAGGAGCTTCTGGCCCTGCAAGGGCCGTGTGACCCGCACACTTGAGAACATGGGAAGCGAATCAGGACAGACTGAGGTGTTCTTCTCTAGCTTTTCTGGAGTTCCGTTAGGGTCACTGAAATGTGGGGACTCTTTTGAGAGGACTTGGAATATTAGCACCATGTATTTTAGTAGCATCATCTGGTTTCCAAAGTGGTATGTTATGCTTTTTTAAATTTCAGCCTCAAAGCAGTTGTGAGAATGATGGAGCAGATGTGGGTCTCACTACCCCTTGCCACTTAGGAAGTCCATGGATCTGGGTCAGGAAAAAGGGAGAGCACACAGCTCTCCACTTGGAAGTGGCCACAGTTGGTCTGTGTCGAAGGAAATGTCACTTGCTCTCCCATCTGACAGGAATTCTGCAATGACAGAGCGAACACTTTGTTCTACTGTGAGCCTTGGCCAGGTTCGGCCACCTGTGTGGCTGGCTCCTGCTTTCCTTCCTTTCTTTGGTGGCATTTTAATTCTGTGTTCAAGCCTATTAAATAAAGTCCGACTTTTGACTGGTGTGAGATTATGAAGCTGAGGCTTCTGCTTGGAGTTCCTACAGCAAGTCTGTGGCGTGGGCTTGGTATTCTTTGAACATTCCAGGGAAGAAGGCAGGTGTCACCACGCTCGCTCAGGAAATAGCAGAAACGGATGGGGCAAGGCTGGTCGTTGCTGCGTCTGTAAATGGAGACTCACCGGCCCCTCTGCCGTAAGGGTCACTGTGAGGACTTGGGAGGATGTGGCGGTGACATACCCCAGTGGGTCCAGGAAGTACCCAGGAGGCCAGCGCTGTACAGGGACAGGGGACGCAGGTGGAGCTTGTGCTCAGAGAGGGTGTTCAGCGCAAGGCACTGTCCCATCCCTAGGGTTTTTGGAAACTGTCCTCACTCAGCCCTGTGCCTGCCACAGCCATGCTGCCCTATTCTAGGCCACAGAGGTCACAGGGAGTTGGGGTCGCTTCTGAGCCCCTCCTGGGTCCTGGGTGCAGCAAGATTGCTGATGAGGGAGTTGCTGTGGCCATTGGACTTGGCAGTGGTCACTTCCTGCCTGGCTTTACTGTCCCAGCCTATAAAGTGTGTTGTCTCTGCCATGTCCTCCCCATGCCTGGTGCACAGTTGAGCTTTTTCTCAAAGGGGAAAGAAGTTGGATTTGAAATGTTGTCTCATGAGCCGGGCGTGGTGGCGCACGTCTTTAATCCTATCACTCGGGAGGCTGAGGTAGGAGGAGCGTTGTGAGTTCGAGGCCCACTTGGGCTACAATGCGAGCGCAAGGCCGGCCTGAGCTACACAGTGCGACCCTGCCTCATAAAAACCAGGGCTGGGAGTTTGGCTCAGCGGCTTATGCGCCTGTCAGGCAGGCGCGAGGTTGTGAGTTCAATCCCCGGTGCCACAAAAAAAAAAAAAAAAAAAAAAAAAAAGAAATGTTGTCTCATAGTTACTTTAACTAAACTACCTAACCAACTGAGCTGTAAACATGAATTCCTTAAGAGTATCGTCTCCTTTTTCACTTCCTCCTTCTCCTCTTCCTCCTCCTCCTTCCTTCTTGATCCTTCTTCTTCCCCCTACCTCCTCCTGCCTCAGCCTCATAAGTAGCTGGGACTGTAGACACATTGCACTGTGCTGGGCTGAGAACAGCTGTGCTTTCATCTCTGTCCCTAGTGCCTGACACAGTAAGTGCCAGCTCCTAGGATATACAACAGAAGGAATGCCAGTTTAAGGACAGAAACAGTCAAAGCAGGAGGCTCTTTCCAGACTTAGGATGCCCAGGCAACAAGATGGGCAGTTGGAAAATCCAGGCTTTGTAGATTCAATACAAGTTTGGGACCACACAGACATATTCCTTGGGGACATGTGTGACTGGGCTGACCACCTCTAACCTACTGTCCTTTTGCATTGCAGCAACATGGCCAATGCCCTGGCCAGCGCTACCTGTGAGCGCTGCAGGGGTGGCTTTGCACCCGCTGAGAAGATTGTGAACAGCAATGGTGAGCTGTACCATGAGCCCTGCTTCGTGTGCGCCCAGTGCTTCCAGCCCTTCCCTGAGGGGCTCTTCTATGAGGTGGGTCAGCCGTGGGTGGGGCCCACTTCTCACTTGCAAGTCCACCTTGGATGGGGCTTCCGTGGGGCTGTGGTGTGAACTGGGGCTGCACTGTGAGGAGGAGGGCAGGTGGCCCTTGGACAGGGCCTTGCCAGAAGGCATCGCTTCTGGCTGCAGAGCTGGTGCTGGGCTTTGGATCAAGGCCCAGCTGCAGGCAATAACAAAACAGGTGACACTGCCATGATTCAGGATCTTTAATGGACAGCATCCTCTCTGATTGGGGAGCCACAGATCTTGGGGCCACATCAGCAGGCCAGAAAGACACAGGTCAAGGAGACAGTGACCACAGCTGTCCCTCACTGGGAAGTTGCTGTGACTAAGAGGGGGGTGCACAGTTCATGTGGGGCCACTCAGCTGTGTCTATAGTTGACCCTCAGGAACAACTGCGTAAGGCTGATGTGGGCCTGGATCACACAGCCTGGGGAGGTGTGGAGCTGGAAGTGTCCCCTGGACATGTTCTCCTCTCCCTGAGCCCTTTGCTGGCCCTTCTCTTCTAAGTCCTTGGCTGCCGGGAATTGGAGCAGCCTCAGTACACTGGTGTGTGATTGAAAGTGATCACTGTGTGTGGGCCTTGAGTTCCGTGTGGTAACCCCGGGCTTCATCTCAGAGGCACGATGGATGCGTCACTGTAATAGTGAGTGAGTCCAGGGAGCACAGAGAAGAGCTCCAGGGACCAGCAGGCGCTCTCCCAGCACCTGCATTGGCTCCCGGTCCCTCCCCTGCACATACACAGCAGCCAGGCTTGGGTACTTCACTGCTGAGCCTACTTCTACCTCAAGGGCAGCTGCACACAGAGCAGGGTGATGCTGACTCATCCTGTCCTCCAGCCACCTTCTCTCCCTTGGGCTGTGTCTATAAATACTGCCCAAGGTCATTCCAGAAGGTGTGGGCTACTCTGGGTGTTGTCCAGCTCAAATTCTCAGGGCCTGAAGGAAGATTGCTATTTTAGCTACAGAGTTTGTGATTAATATATTTTACCAGACCACAGACTCATAAACCTGCTCTTGAGCAGCAGTCCCCAACCATTTTGGCACCAGGGACCAGTTTCCATGAGTGACCCTTTCTCTGTGGGTGGGGGAAGAGGAGTGGTTTGGAGATGATACAAGCACGTTTATTGTTCATTTTTTTTTGTATTACTACACTGTAGTATGTGATGAAGTGGTTATACAACTCACCATAACATAGGGTCATTGGGACCCCGAGCTTGTCTTCCTACAACTAGACGATCCTATCTGGATGTAGTAGGAGACAGTGTCCTCCAAAGTATGTTGTTTAAGTTCAAAGACCAGTCTACTTAGTAATCTCACTTTGGTTGCTATCACTATAGAAAACCCCATGTCACAAGATTAGGAGACCTAATGTCTACAACCACATGTACCTGTACAATTGAAGGACATCAACTCGCTATAAAGCCACTAAGGTGGCTTCACTGTCACATGCTACCTTACTGATAGGGCTTTGATAGGAGTCTGCAAGCAACTGATTTATTCCGTTCTATGCCATCAGACCTCTCTGCTAATGTTCATCTGTATTTGCAGTGGCTCCCCAGAGCTAGCATCACTGCCTCAGTTCCAGATCATTGGACACTGGATTTTCACAGGAGCAGGCAACCCAGATCCCTCACTTTTGAAGTTCACAATAAGGTCCCTGCTCCTCTGAGAATCTACTGCCCTGCTGATCTGACCGGAGGCAGAGCTCAGCTGAAACATGAGCGATGGGGTGTGGCATCCAATACAGAAGAAGCGTCACTCCTCACCTTCTCTGTGCAGCCTGGCGCCTGACAAGCCATGAGCTGTCCTGGTTCGTGGCCCAGGGGTTGGGTGCCCTGTCACAGAGAAGAGAACTTTCCTTTTGATTTGCTCTCCAAGGCCTCCGGAAGACAACCTGCCTTTTCAGTTGTGTCTGAAATGGGAGTTCCTCTCCCCTGGTTCATTCTCCTTGTGAAACATGACGGCCCTGATGCAGTCTTGTGTCTTAGGGTTGAATGTGGCTCAGTGGGGAGCGCTCGCTCGCCTAGCATGTATGAGGCCTGGGTTCCATCCCCAGCACCACAGAGTTGTCCCCCAAGTCGCCATTGAGGTGGGTTCCTATGCTCCCTGCCCCCTGCCCCCTCCCCCCGGGACATAGGACTCCGTACATAAGTTTGGGACAACTGCTCACTTGACTGCACCTGTGAGGCGTGTCAGTGTTTATTCCTGAAATAACTGCCCAATAAAGTGCCGACGTGAGCCAGCCGCTGTGCCCTGTGAGCTGCTCTTCGTTGGCAACCGGGGAGCCCTGCAAGGTGGTGCCGTGTTTCAGTCCCGTGGCCCCGGCCTCTGGTGACTGCTGGTTAAGGCAGCACTCGCGGGTCTGCTGGCTACAGAGGCCATGTTCTGAGGTGGCTCTCAGGGATTTCATACTGCTGACAGATGACTTTCTCCTGTATGTAGCCATCACCACTCCATTCAGTCACTTGGGTTTTTTCCCCCCTTTTTGAGACAGGTCTCTTGAACCTGCTGTCCTTCTCCCTTAGGCACCCCTGTGCTGGAGTTCATCTGCTGGGTGTTCGTAGACACCTGCAGGAGGTGGCATGCTGTATAAACTGCACTGTGTCCTGGTCCCGGGAGTGGGTACAGCTTGCAGAGCCATTTCAGTAGCATGTCGAGGTTCTCAGTGTTGCCCAACAAGGCCAGTCATAGAGAGACTGTGTAAATGGGTGCCTCGTCTGTGACTGCCGACCTTGACATGTGGGATTGTAGTGATGCAAAAGAGGAATCTATCCAGTGTGTAGGACAAATGACCTGTCGAGTGACTGCTCAGCAGTGGCATTGGGAAGCTGGCACCTGCCGTTCCCTGGCAAGGTGCCCGTTTAGCTGTGGTGGCTCCCAGGTCAGGCTTTGTGGCCCCTGATTATCTCCAGTGAAGGGGAGGACCTTCCTTTTTCCAGTAGTAAAGTGGAAAGAGCCATTCAGAAGAATGTCAGATCCGTATCTTCTGAGCCCAGGGCCAGGGCCTCGGGTACTGTGCTGCCTCAGATCATCTTCGTTTGGGTTTCCCGCCCCAGGATGACTAAAGGGAAAGGCCCATTTCTAGTGAGTGATTTAGTGGCAAGAAGACTGGTAAAGTGCACTCCGTACTCCGCTCGTCTTGTGGACCCGAGGGCATGGGCATAGCAGTGGGCACTTCCCGTGCCTCTGCCTAAAGAGCAGCTCTGGGCAAGCAGTGGGAATCACTCTTGGGTTGGAATGAGATCATCGGCTCTGGGGCCAGTTCCGGCCCCACTGACAGGATTCATGGATGGACTCAAGGGCTGGACTCCATTTCAGAATCCTTCTCAATTTGCCTGGCAGTGCATTTGTATCCACTGAAGGAGCCTGCTCTGCGACACCTACCACAGGGCCTTCGTGGGGACCTCTGCTGGGGAGTGTCCTCCGGGCTTGGCTTTGGAGGCCATGCCGGACATTGTATTCAGGGACACAGTCAGGTTGGGGGCAGTGGGGTGCAGCTGCAACATCATTCCTTTCAGAGTTTTGCCCTTCCTGTCCCCCAGGTTCAAGAGAACTCACTCTCTTTCAGGAAGAATCCTGTGAACAAAGCAGCACAGGGCAAGAGGGAAGCAGGCACCGGAGGCCACAGGGGGCACAGGCAGTCTCGTGGTGCTAGCTCTTCCTGTCTCCTGCCTTCGTCTTCCTCCCACCCCCATCCCCGAGACAGGGTCTTGCTGTGCAGTTCAGCCTGGCCCTGAATTCACTGTGTAGCCCAGTCTGGTCTCGAACTCACTGCAATCCTCTGGCCTGGGCTCCCCAAGTACTGGGGTTGTGTGGTGCACTACCGCACCCGGAAACCTTCCTATTTTAATCAGATCTTAAAAAGTTCCACTCATGGGCTGGGGTGTAACAGTGCTGGGGCACTCACCTAACATATGCAAGGCCCCTGATTCAGTTCCTGATACTTAAAAAAATTATTCAAATTATAATAAGTCCTAATTTTGTGTATATATATATATATATATATATATATATATAAAATGTTTGTATTCTTTCCATTCTGCTGACACTGTATGTATGTTAACTGCTGAACTAGCTTTATTTTGTTTTGTTTTAACCTGTTTATATCTTTTTCTTACCAAATACATCATCTCATTCAACACAGTAAAACTTGATCACTTCTAACTAAGTTAATGGAGTTTTCATTCTTGATTTCTGAGTTTAATTACTAGTAAATGCTAAACGTCTTAATTTTTGTACTTACCAAATCAAATTCACTGGTTAGGTTTAATGTTAGTTTCAGTGATGACCTTATAGGGAAATTTGATTTGGTTCTCATCCAATTCGGTTTGTGGAAAGAATTAATTTCATAAACCAAGGCACCACTGTATCAAATATATTCAGGCTTATTCTTTTGAGTTTAAAAATGAAGTAGCCAAGCGTGTTGGCGTGCGTCTGTAATCCCAGTACTTGGAAAGCTGAGGCAGGAGGATCACCTTGAGTTCAAGGCCAGCCTACAGAGCAAGACCTTGTCTCAAAACAACAACAACAAACAAACAAACAAACAAATAAAAAAAGAAGTAAAACTCTGGCAGAACACAAGTCGAGCTGATTTGATAGTGAGAACTAACTATCGAGTTGTGGTGGGTATATTCACCAACGTGTGCAGACCACATCTACGGCCATAATGAAAAAATTGGACCAATAGCTAACATATCATTAGAAATGGATTTTGGTAGTCAAGTAATACACAACTTTTGGCAGATAATGTGTGAGGAGCTCAAAAATTCAAAAGGAGTCAATGCTATATGATTCCCATGACTAACATGAAAGATTAGCTACCCATTTTTAAAAAGTGAAGCCGCACCCCGGAGGACAAAATAGAGAGCTGGAGTTAATGTCGAACCTGCTACTCCTAGTGGACCTTTTTTTAGCACAGGACATGCAAGTTTCATGTCATATGTACATCTTAGCTACAGGGTGTGGTAGGGTGATTGCGATTGGGTAAAGTATAAGAAATACATGAGAATAACTCAGTAGTGAATGCAATGAAAACAGTTCAAGAAGAATAATGAAGCTATACACTTTCCAACTGCTAAAATGAGTGTTTGTTCATTTCCTGGTTCTGTTTTGAAATGAGCCATGTGTTGCCCGGCTGGCTCGCTGGCCCTCCCACCTCAGCTTCCTGAGCAGCTGCGGCAGTGCCCGCCTGCCAGCTATACTGTCCGCTGACGGTTCGTTCTGAATGGGTCTGAGGCTTTTCCAGATACTAGTATTGAAAATATGCTAAAATATGTTCCCTTTGTAAGTGTTTATATATACAGTGAGAAAAGTGTAGGGACAACAAAATGTGGAAGGCCCTTGGTCCAAATGTGCATGTTCTCTGGGCTAAGGGGGGTGTAGCTTTGTCCCGATGGGGAAAGGTAACACGTGAGCCCAGGCTGCGGGCAGCCTGGCTGAGGGCTCATGTCCGGCCCAGTGCCGCTCACCTTCCCACCCCAGCAGGACAGACAGCGGGCGGGTGGCCCTGCGTGCTACCTGCCTGGAGCCCTGGGCTCGTGGGGCAGAGCTCTTCCTTCCGGACCACCGCCCTGGATGTCTCCGTGCAACACTTGCATCCCTTCTCTTCCAGTTTGAAGGCAGGAAGTATTGTGAGCATGACTTCCAGATGCTCTTCGCGCCTTGCTGCCACCAGTGTGGTAAGTTTTGCTGCCGAGTGTAAAGAGCAAGTTCCATGTTGCCTAAGCTGTTTCAGATATTACAGTGCAGATGGGAAACCAGTTTTCAGTACTCAAATATCATGAGAAGTACTTTATCTGCCCCCTTCCCTGTTTTTAACGTACAGCAACTGGAAAGTGTCCAGTCCTGGGGAGCACTGGTCCTCAGTTCTTCAGGCCTGCCTGGAGCTGTCCCCATCAGGGAGGCGCTCTTTGTGTGCCCGTCCACCCGCAGGGGTCACCTCCCTAGCTGCCAGCAGTCTCCCAGATGGTTGCTAGGGCCTCGCACACCTGAGCCAAATGTGGGAGAGGTCTAGCGAAGGAGGAAGTCAGCTATGGATTGTGCAAAGTGTGCTCCAGGGACATTGCTTAGCTCAGTGGGTGGTGCGTGTGCTTTCCAAGCCCTGGGTTCAGTCCCTGGCGCCACAAGTAATAAAACCAGAGAAAGGAGGACAACAAACAGAAGAAAATACACTGAGAATTTCAGTTGTCTGTGTCAGTGATGCCCAGTATCCAAAAGACATCAAGAGAGCCCAGGACATTTAAAAGGAAAGCCAGATTCATACTTGATAAAAACAGCCTGAAAATATGGTTCCAGGACCAAACCCAAAGACTCCCGTGAAATAAAGGCCATGTTTTCTATGTGCTTACTCTGGGAGGTGTCATTGAGAAGTTCCTGCCTTGTGGGAAAAGGTGTGAACACTTGCCCTCACTTCTTCCCGTGTTTGCGTTAGCACAGAAGCTGCCAACCTGGACCTGCTTTGTTTCCTTCCTGTAGGGGAATTCATCATCGGCCGCGTCATCAAAGCCATGAACAACAGCTGGCATCCCGAGTGCTTCTGCTGTGACCTCTGCCAGGAGGTGCTGGCGGACATCGGCTTCGTGAAGAATGCCGGCAGGTGGGAGTGCGGAGTGCGCCTCCGTGGGACTGGGTGGCCGAGGCGACCCTGCCAGGAGAGGGAGCCCAGTGCCCTGGGGCTCGTCCCTGGCCCCCTGTGAGCCCTGGGGGACCCGTGTGTAGAGGGAATAGTATTGAACATCAATGCGGAGCATGACTCCACTGTTAAAGCACAGGAGAGGTTTTGTAAAACTGGGTTTCTTTGTTTTTAGAGGTATGAGAAGCATGCTTTTGTGTATATATGTGTGTGTGTGTCAGTGTCAGTACCGGGGATCAAACTCACAACCTCGCACCTACCAAGCAGGCGCTCAAGCCACTGAGCCAAACTCCCGGCCCTGTTTTTTCAAGGCAGGGTCACACTGTACTTCAGGCCAGCCTTGTTTTTGTAGCACAACGCTCCACCTACCTCAGCCTCCCAAGTGCTGGAATTAAAGGCGTGCACCACCACGCCCAGCTGCATGCTTCTTTTTAACGATCAGAAAGAATTTAAGACTGAATTTCCATTTTGCCCTGCTTAGACACTTGTGTCGCCCCTGTCACAATCGAGAGAAAGCCCGAGGCCTGGGGAAGTACATCTGCCAGAAGTGCCACGCCATCATCGATGAGCAGCCCCTGGTCTTCAAGAACGACCCATACCATCCCGACCACTTCAACTGTGCCAACTGCGGGTACCATGTCTTCTCCCAGTGCTGCATGGTGGGGGGCTTCTGCTGCTTCCGAAGAGCAGATTGTCTGCAGTGTTCAGGGTGGGAAATTGCAGACCTGGGGGAGGTCGTTAGGAGACAGGATGTGCAGCTGTGTCCCAGCCTTGGGCGCCGCCTGCTCAGTGTGCGGCGGGGCCCCCTCGCCCTGAGTACATGGCAGGAGCACACGTGCACATGTGCATGACTCCTGCTAGGTGTGTGCAGGAGCTTACATCTGTTTTCTACAGAGCAGTGTGAAAACAAACTGTGGACATCGTGACTCTGTGCATCTCCTGAGAAGTCATTTTCCTGCAGGATGACAGTCCTCTTTTCAGGCCTAAGAGCATTGCCAGTACTTTTATATCAGACATGAAGTCCATACTCAAATAGTGTGCTTTCTGTTATCCCTAAAACTATTCCATCACCTTTTCCAACATAGGGTCCAAAAGGAAGTTATTTACAAATACAGTTTTTAAATTGTTATAATTAGGTTGTTATCTGAAATTATGCTAAGTTACACTCATTTACTTTCACTTGACTACTTAGTTTTTGGGGTTTTTTTGGTTTTTGTTGTTGTTGTTTTGTTTTTTGGGGGTTTTTTTTGCAGCACCGAGGATCAAACTCACAACCTCGTGTCTGACAGACAGGTGCTGAAGCCACTGAGCCAAACTCCCGGCCCTAGCTTTTTGAGGCAGGGTCGTACTGTGTAGCTTGGGCCGGCCTTGCACTCACGTTGTAACCCAAGCCGGCCTCAAACTCACAACGCTCTGCCTACCTCAGCCTCCTGAGTGCTGGGATTAAAGGCGTGCTTTGTTAATTTTTTGATATTCAAAAAATCTGTATGACTTGTTAGGTGATTGTTAGGCTATATGAGTTTTATGGGGATTTTGTTTTCGTTTTTTGTTTTGAGTGAGTCTCGATACTGGCCAGCTGGCCCAAGTCACCCTTCTGCCTCAGACTCCAGGTAGCTGAAGTCTGTGCTGCTATCCTGGCGTCCAGCATAAAAACAAAATGCAAAAAGATTTCCTTACTGTAGGAATAGGAGCATACATGCTGAATTACAGTAGGGAGAGAGGAGAGACAGCAGGTAAAGGATAAGCAAATGAAAGTTCAGCTAACCTTCAAATGAATTAGCACTTTATGCCTTTTTTTTTTTTCCTTTCTGAGAAAGGGTCTCGCCACATAGTTCAGGCTGGCCTTGAACTCATGATATAGCCTAGACTGGCCTCAAACTTGCAGTGATCCTCTGCCTCAGCCTCCTGAGTGCTAGGATTGCAGGTGTGTGCCACCATGCCTGACTCACTGAGCACATTTTCTTGTCTGTCTTTCCCTTTGTGGGATTGTCTCTGTCCAGTTTTCATTAATGTCACTCCTAGGAGATTATTTAAACTAAGTGAAATCCACACAAGTCCATCTGGCCAGTTGGGGCCACTCTGGCTAGGCATTTAGTGGCACAAAACAATAGCTAACTTAAGCATGGGGGTGGATTCTGGTCATTTCATTGTTTACTTTCTGTTAACCTAATTTCATAATAAGATAGGCTTATAACAGCTTGTGGTGATTTGTGTCCCCCTTGGGGTTGGAAGGGCAGCACTGAGGCCACCCTTGGCACTATGACTTCCGAGGGCAGCCATGGGGCAGGACGTGCCGTGAGGAGATGAGTGCCCAGCCTCTTCCTATGCTTTGCTGTTGTCGTGAGAGGCAGCTGGAGACCCCCGGGCCTGTCCCTTTGCCCCTCTGTACCTCCAGCACAGTGACCTTTCCCAGTCCCTCGAGCCTGCCGTCTCCTCGGGCCACCATGCTCGGCAGCAGTGCTCAGCGGCCTCCCTCTGTGCAGGAAGGAGCTGACGGCTGACGCCCGGGAGCTGAAGGGGGAGCTCTACTGCCTGCCATGCCACGACAAGATGGGGGTGCCCATCTGCGGGGCCTGCCGGCGACCCATCGAGGGGCGCGTGGTGAACGCCATGGGGAAGCAGTGGCACGTGGAGGTGAGTGCCCAGGGCGCAAAGTTGGGTCTCGAAGGGCAGGGTGGGCACTTGACAGGTGACTGGTGGCATCCACGTGAAGAGTCCAGAGCACACACTGCCGCTGGGTTCACAATCAGGACACGTTGTGTACTTTGTTCTTCAGTCTCCTTGCGCCAAAAAGTGCGGTGGCCCAGGTGCAGCACTCGGATGCACACACCCGCAGACACTCCTCGGGTCCCAGCTCTGCTCTCAGCGGAGCTGTCGGAAAGGGCCCCACCCTGACGCAACCTGGCAAAGACACGCGTGTCTTCTCTGAAGAGAGGGCGGCTCTGGGGTTACTGCAGTACGGATAAAGCGTGGCAGGTGATAAGTGACCGTATCGTTTTGTTCCAGCATTTTGTTTGTGCCAAGTGTGAGAAGCCGTTTCTCGGCCATCGCCATTACGAGAGGAAGGGCCTGGCGTACTGCGAGACCCACTACAACCAGGTACCGCCCCCGGCTTCCATCATGGACCTAAGCTCGGCAGTGTTTTTTAGAAAAAGTACAGTGGTCTGCAGAGATTCGTTTTTAACTTTTTACTTGAGAAATAATTTCAGACTCAGAAAAGCTGTGAAGTAAAAATACACAGAATCCCATGTATGTACCTCCTGCTCACACTCACATTTCCCACGTTTGTGTGTGTTGGATCGTGTTGTGCAAATCACACCCTTACATATACACAGACTTCTTAGTCAGTGCTTGGATGCATAGGTGCAAAACACATTTTTGGGACCGGGGATTTAGTTCAATGGTGTAAGCACCTGCCTGGTAAGCACAAGGTCATGAGTTCTATCCCTGGTACCTTAAAAAAAAAAAAAAAAAAATTTTCTTTATAGTAAGCATTTGACTATTAGTTGAGCATGATCCTTCATGCCTAAAAATTTGAGTGTCTGTTTCCGAAGGATAGGAACTCTTACATAACTGTGGACATAGGTGCTGTCACATACTTTAATCCATCTGCTTTAGTTTTGTCACTTGGCCTAATAGTGTCCTTGTGGCAGTTCTTTCTACTCCAAGCCTGGATCCAGCCAAGGCTGTCAGATTCCTTCAGCTCCAGAGCTGGGGTATTTCGGGGCGATGCTAGGCTGCTCCTCACTTGAGCTCATTGCAGCGTCCTCATGTCCTCATGACCATATTGGGTGCTAGTGCGTGGCTGAATGCTGGGCAGCGCCTCTGCTCAGAGCACCTGTGCCCTGCCCTGGCCCAGTGACACCTGCTGACATCCGCATTGCAAGTCGCAGCTGCCCTGCGTCTAACAGGCAGGGGGTGGGCAATGACCTGCCCAGTGCCCACCGGGTACCACTGCCCACCTTGCCCGCTCTGGCTGCAGGCAGTGCCCCGCTGAGATCCTTTGTGTCCTGGGGAGGCCACTGTCCCGGGTGTGCTGGGGCGGGTCCTGCAGTCAGCACCTCCTTTCTAAGTGCAGCAAGAGCCAAAGCATCCCGGGTGCTGAATGGGAGGTGAAGTCCCCCACACCTGACCTTCCACCTACTCTTGCTTTTCAGCTGTTCGGAGATGTTTGTTTCCACTGCAACCGCGTCATAGAAGGCGACGGTGAGTGTCTGCCGCCCTGCGTGCCACCACGGCAGCAACGTGGAGCGAGGTCCTTGCTGCCTCGTATGGGATGAGGGCGGATCGTGGACAGCAGGAGAGGTTGTCACCCTGGAGCTGGATGTGTGACCCCACCTGGGAGGCCAGTGCTTTAGGCTGCTGCCAGTGTCATCAGCCAGGCTGCACGACCCCTGCAGGGGCACTGCAGTCTCAGCAGGGCTGGCTCCCAGCAGAAAGAGAGCAGCGTGTACTGCCAGGTCCTGGTCTCAGGGCTCACAGACGGTGTCACTGGCTCCAGAGACTAGGCCAGGGCCCTGCGGGGATGCGCGTCTCTCACTGTCAGCAGAGACTCCTACAGGCAGAAGGTTCGCATCTGAGTTTTTAAAAATTATTTCTCCTAGGCCAGTGGTAGCAAACCTGTGGCCCTCGTGCTGCATCAGGTTCTGTGTAGCACTGAAAACTACGAGGTCCACCTAACGGTCATGGGCCATCTTTCTTTGACAGCCCCACAGCAGAAGGGACAGAAACAGGACGTGCTAGACAGGGCGTGGGCGCTCACCACCTTGTCCATGGGCCCAGTGAGCGTCACAGAGTCCTGGAAAGGGCCAGGTCAGCTTCAGAGCAGAGACGGCAGTGATGATCTTCCTGCAGAAGACCTTGGCGCTCGCTCTCCATGCTTTTATAGAGAATGGAAGCTATGGTCTTGGTCTGTGAACCCAGCGGGTCGGTTCTGAGCTCTTTACTTAGTGGTGCTGAGCTCATCTTCACAAGAGACTAAAGGCAAGGTTACCGAGAGGCCTCCACCCTGGGGGGACCCTGGCGGCCTCTTGGTCACTGCAAGCTGGGGAGGCAGCCCCAGCTGGCCCGTGCGTCCCATGACCAGTCTCTCTCCTCCAGTGGTCTCCGCCCTCAACAAGGCCTGGTGCGTGAACTGCTTCGCCTGCTCCACCTGCCACACCAAGCTGACCCTCAAGTAAGTCTTCGCCCTGCGGTCCTGTGGATCCTGAGCCAAGCGCTCGGCGACCTCAGTAGTCCTAGAATTTTTAAAGCAGACCGTTCAACCCCTTATTTCTTCTTCCTGTTGAGGTCTTTGGAAAGCAAAGATTCTTCTGTTAATTGTCCCCCGTTCTTTCTCCTGTTCCTTCTTTGTCCTGCTCAAAGGGATAAGTTTGTTGAAATCGATCTAAAACCAGTCTGCAAACACTGTTACGAGAAAATGCCAGAAGAATTTAAGAGGCGACTGGCCAAACGCGAGCGAGAAGCGAAGGATAAGGACAAGCAGAAAAAGAAAAAGCCAGTCTGTCTGTAACCCTTCTGTCCCTTCTGTCACCGTTTCCACTACTTCCTTCTTTGGTCAGTCCTCGCAGTTTGTCCATGCCCTGGCTTTTGCTTTTATGTGTCTTTCACGGCATGCTTTGGTGACCCAGGGAGACTGACGTGCAGCATGCACCCCTCCCTGCAGTGCTGCTTCTGCCGAGGGACTGACGGGGGAGCGTCACGGGGCCGCGCCTGCTGCGGGGCGCACGCACGTTATCCCTGCTGACCACAGACAGACTCGCCTCTGCGTAAACCACAGCGCGGCGGCGAGGTCTTCCCTTGCAGGATGCCGCAGTAGGTGGATTTGAGGTATTTTGTCTTAACTAAAACTGCAAGATCCTGGTCTGTGGTCACTTTGCCTGAAATCTTTTAATTCAGAATTCTAAATGCTTGACATTGTTTTAAACCGCATGTGTTGAAGTTCTCGGCACCTTTCACATCTGAGCAGTCTGCTTGCCCAGGTGCCCAGGCCCACCTCGCAGGAGGCTGCACCTGCTGTTCCTCCGGGTCCTCGGGCCTTGGCTCCCTGACTGGGTAGGAAGTGTTTCAGTCTCTGACGTTCTGTGCCGATACCGGCATGACTGTTGCATTTTGTGCCTTGTGGTCATCACTGTGTCTGAGTTCTAAAATGTTTTTATTATTTCTGTTTTCATGTTTCCTTATGTAGAGGAAGTAAAAGGCAAATATGAATTTTAAATGTTAGAATACTAAGTAGTCTTTCTAAAAACAGGAGTAACTTATTTAAACTTTGAAAAGATGGCAGCTTCTGTAGTTTTTGTTCTAAGAAGAATGGAAGGAATTGTGAACTTAGTCATGCTATTTAAATAATCAGACTGCCCTAGGAAGCATTGAATTTCCGAGCTGTACTGCAACCGTCCAAGGATTGACAGTATCAGTTTCTCTGTGAAAAACAGCTGGAGAATAATTCCAAGTAGGATATTCTAAAAGAAGGAAAAGTTTCATTTTAAATATGTGGTTAGGAATTAACTTTGTTAACATTGCTTTTGGGTTTTTTTTGTTTTTTTTTTTTTTTCTTTTTTGTCTTTTTGACACAAGGTTTCACTGTGCCATTTTGGCTGGCCTTGAACTCACTTTGTAGCCCAGGCTGCCCTGGAACTCACAGCAATCCTCCTGCCACAGCCTGGCAGAGCTGGGGTTATAGATATGTGCCAGCATACCCGGCCTAACATTGCTCTTTAAAATTACCTCAGAAGCCGGGCGTGGTGGCGCACACCTTTAATCCCAGCACTCGGGAGGCTGAGGTAGGCGGAG
>RJWM01039066.1:0-16350 GCA_004363535.1 Dasyprocta punctata | reverse complement strand
TTTTTTTTTTTTTTTTTTTTTTTTTTTTGCGGCACCAGGGATTGAACTCACAACCCTGCACCTGCCAGACAGGCGCTTGAGCCACTGAGCCAAACTCCCGGCCCTTTTTGTTTTGTTTTTAAAATAAAAAAAAGAAAGAAAACAAGCAAAGACAGGACCTCCTAAAATTCTTCTTTAAAAGCTTTATCATCTCACATTTCACATTATCCCTTCTCTGTTGTAATAATTACACTTTTTGGACATTTCTCATTTGCTAGGAAGGTGCTACACCAGGTATATTAAGATATGGCCACATTTCTAAACTTAATAATAGCTAACTTTTATGTCTAACTTAGATGGGGAATCTGCTTTGTGCCATGCATAGTCCTATAATGCACACATGACTAACTTATTTACCAGCCTAATGAGGCACATAACAGTTTGTTATTGACATTGTAGCAAATCTTTATACAAAGATGGTTAAAAGACCACAAGCGTATCCTTGCAGTTTTATAGGTCAGAAAACCAACACGTATTTCACCAAATCAAAATTGAGATCATCACTGTCCTTTGCAACTGGAGCTGAACGAGTTTCAGAACTTACCTAGGTTGTGAGTGGAATCAAGCTCCTCCAGTCTGGAAGGATGAAGCCCCTTTTCATTGTCACCATCTGTCTTAGTTCCTGTTCTCACTGCTGAGACAAAATATTTGACACCCAAAGCTAAAGGGGGAAAGGTTCATTTAGTTTACAGTTTGTAGAGGTTTCAGTCCATAATCAGCTGGCTCCAAGGCAGCTTGGCAGTGCAGAGAAGAAACAGTTTATGGTGGGTCGAAGGTAGCAAAGCAACAAAGGACCAGCACAGTTCCTTCTACCCCTTATCTTATCTCTTAGGGTGGGTAGCACTCACACCCTTAATCCTAGTGCTCTTGATTCCAGCATTGCACCATGAACAATCCCAGCATCACACACTCTAGATCCAGCCACCTCTGAAAACCCCATCTGTGTCTATATGAGGCTTTGGGGAGACATCTAGATACAAACTACAACAGGCATGCATGCTGCTGATCAAGAAATCCATGTCCACCCACACAGACATGCATAGTCCTTCCCTTCCTGGTCCTCTACGATCCCCATCACTTGCCAAGATCTGAATGGTGTTAGCTTCCAAATCATGGCGTGTATAGAAATGCAGTTCATTTCTTGGTTCCATCACAGCAGGCTAAGTTTCTGCCATATATGTGCCTTGATAACTTAGTTTGCAACCAGAAGCCAAAGCTGGACTTGAAGAAAAACTATTTCTAGATACCTGCTAATGTAAACTAAAACCCAGTGACTGGAGAATGTCAAGGGCCCTTGGTAGTATAGTCTTAGAGATGTCCTTGTTTATTAACTTTAGTATGCTTGAAATATCTTTGAATCAACCTGCTAATTAGAAAAAGGGAGTATGTATTTTCAGTTACTATGTTCTTAGTTTCAGAATTTCCATTTTATGTTTCTCCAAAATTTCATTTTTAAGAAACTTCTAGTTTTGTAACATCTGCTTCCTTAAACACATTAAGAATGGTTCTGAAATCCATATTTAAATTAAAAGACTGGCATAGCTCCCAAGTCTTTTGCTCTTGCCCATTTCTCATGGTCTCCACTGTACTTAGATTCTCTGGAGTGCTTTGCTTTGTTTTTACTTAATGCTAACATTTTATATGAAAAGGTTGATACTCTGAGTAATGTCATATTCCTTCAGAGATATTTCGTTTTAGCTTTGGCCCGCAGTCAGATGGAGGGCACTTAACCTTAGTCTGCTCATGAGGTGACTTGATTCGATGCTTCATTTTCTATCTTTCTGTGGTTTTATTTCTGCCTCACCTTCACCCCAGGGCATGTCCTTCAGGATGCTCGTCGAGCCCTGGGTTATTGGTATGAAGGACTCACTTCTTAGAAGGATCCAATGCGAATGCCGACCATGTCACAGCCACAGTCTAGGCAGCTGTGTGCTTCGCTCTTTGGCCTCTTGCCCTGGAAAGTTTAAGAGATGAGAAAAGCCTCACAGGTAAGCAGAAGCTTGGTTTTGGCAGACATCTGCTACTTTCCTTCTCTCCAGGGTCGTTTCTCTGGCCACCCAGGGAGGTCTGGACCCCAGCTTTTGTCTCCCAATCCTATGAGGCTTCCAGAGCTGTGCTTAGCCTCTGCCTGATTCCACAGATGCCTGGCTGGGGCTGAAGTGGGAAAACGGATCCAGAAGAATTGAAGCTTCACATCAACGGGTCCTCCTCCTCGGAGAGATCTTGTCCTATCTTGGCTACACTGGTGACTTTGTGATACCATTAAATTGTTTTCTTTAATCATAGATTTTCTAGTTTTACCCATGGACAGATGTGGTTTTCTGTGAACTAACCCACCACACTGAGAAACAATTATTGTCTCCTTGTTCTCATTCAATCTCTAACTCTTTGACTGGTTCCTCTACAGGCTTGCCTCATTTAATGATCTACCTGTTTAGTGACTGTTTGGGTTTACAATGGAGGCATGGTGTTTGGGCTTACAAAGCAGTGTTCAGACTTATGACCCATCTCTTTCTTCTGCACAGTTTTGTACATCTTATTGATAGAGTCTTAATGTCATTTTTGGTACCATACACCTTGTTCATACAGTAGTATAATGTTTGTTGATTGTACTGTACAGTACTATACTATAGCTTTTTTTAAAGAGATCTTTCCTTTCATGATCACTAGGTGCAATACTGTCTTCAAGGTCTGAAAGTCTATCTTCAGTCTCTTTCAAGTGATTTTGCCAGGTTTTGATCAACTTTTTAATTTCCTGGATATCTCTTTGATTCTGTTTCATGCACTGTAATTCCTTTCTATATTGTTCATTCAAAGCTTCCATCATTTTCCTATGCTCCTCTTTTTTATCTATGTCTTCTTTAGATATGCTGAGCAATTCTCTCATTATGTTTGTGATTTCTACTTTTACCTGAGACATTATTTCTGATTTGATTACTTTTAGTTTTATGTTGTTACACCTTACACCACTACATCTAAGAGTTATGAAATAAAAACAAGTTGGTGTTTCCTCTGACCATTTCTTTGTTCTAAATATTGTAAAGTGCATACTATATGCAACTGCTCATTTAGCGATCAATTCACATGCAGACCTGGACACAGGAACGGGAATGAGATCATTAAACAAGGGGTGGCTATTTTAATGTTCATTTTCTACGTGTCTCTGATTCACTCAGACCAATGCATGGGACTGTAGGATTCTTCAAAGTAAATTCTGAGCAGACACTTTAACAATTAGTATTAGACAAGCAAAATAAGATGTTTTTCTCATCTATCTGTCTATGGTCATAGCATTTGGAACCATATGTTTATATCATCTCCTTCCATGAATCTATAGGAAGTAATTTACCTTGTGATTTTAAAATAGTAAAACACCACAAGTTTTCCAAGCCAAAAGGAAGGTTTTTGTTCAAACATCTACAAGCAACAGCTCACTGACATCTAAGTGACCCTTAAACCAGGGCATCACAGAAGAAAAAAAATGTAAACAAAGAAAATTCTACAGTGATTAAAATAGGCATTTTTTCTCAGCTGAACTATCTCTTCAACTTGAAATTGTAGAAATGACTCGGTTGGGAAGGTTTTAGTTTCCAAGGTTTACTTCTAATAGCTATGAAGCGGTGCAGGCACAACCCAAAACCTACAATACTGCGTAACTCAGTGTTCCCTTCGCAGTGCAGTTCCCTCCGCCGTGGATCTGCTCCAGTGACTTCACAAAAGGAGCTTAAAGGGCCCGCTTTCAGCTGTGCTCAGTCCTCGTTTTCAGTCTCCAGAGACTGTGTGCCAAGTCAAGATGGGCATCACGTGTGTTGCTCCCTTCAGAAGCATGGTTTGGGGACCACCGCTGTGCCCAGTGGGGACTCTGATCTTCCAGGACTAGATTTGGTCCAGCGACCCAGAATTCAGTACGCTCTCTCTGTCCACCCCACCCAGTCTTCTCCACTCTAATTGCTACTTTAAATAACACGAATTTTCTTCCACCCATGTCATCTCTTTTAAGTTGAGAAAATAAAATACCTTAAGACAATGAAAACTAGAACTGAAATCTAAACTATATAAGGAAAATCTAGTTGAGCCTAGGAGGTCTACTGCATTCGTGAAGTTGGAATGGTCCTGCTATTCTGCTTCTGCCACCACTATCCTTATACCTGGCTGTGAATCCTGATTCGGAGTTTCATGCCCTGGGCCTTCCTGGTCAGAGACATGATGCTCCTCTCGCACTCCACACTGTAAAACACTGACAGCTCTCCCTGGAAAGGATTATGACGACCTGGCTCTCTTTTAACCAGTAGAAAGAGAGATGTCAACTTTAACCTTTTTAATTTGAACTGTACAAATTAAGGAGGACAGTGTCATGTCCTCAGTACGTGCATAGAATGTACAACAGTCAAATCATGCAAAAATTTTTAATTATTTCAAAAAGTTTGATAAGCAATAATTTAATACGTGATATGGCCAAGTAATAATACAGTGAAAATATAAGCTTTAAAAACATAGCTACAGTGGAAGATGTATTATCATTAATCCCCCTCACAATCTTCCAATAGCTTCTAATGCACTCATCTCCTCACTTGGCCCCTTCTGTAGCGGCTCTGGAGTCCTCTTTCCTGAGTGTCTTCCATTGGCGTCATAGCTGCCCCAGTGTCCTGAATTGATTAAAAATGTTTACCTGTCATGTTTATTTTGACTCTGAGAAGAGCCAGAAGCAGCACAGCGCTGGATCCGATGAGTAAGGTGGATGAGGACGTGCCATAAGGTTATTTGACAGAAACTGCGGAACATTTTGAATGGAATCAGGATATGGAGGTAGCCACAAAAAGACACAACAGAGGACTCCCACTGCTGCTTCAGAGAGTGACAAGAGTCATGGGATCAGTGACATTTCAGTACATACAACGTGTACTGAGCAAATCATGATGACTAACATTTCTACCTCTTTATCATTGCTTTGTGTTTGAAGGCCTCCCTTCTAGTTACTTATAAATGTATGATTGGTTATTGCCATTCACCACTCTGTTGAACACAAGAACTTATTACTGTTTGAGTAGCCACCATGCAGCCTTCCTCTCTTTCCTCTTCTTCCCACCCTGCTTAGCCTCTAATAATCACTTACATGTTCCGAACTTTTATTTTTTAATGTCCTCATACAAGAAGTAAGAGTGTGTGGTGTTTGTCTTTCTGTGTTTGACTTATTTCTCTTAATCTAGTATCTCAGTTCTACCCATTTTTCCTGCAGATGACAGCATGGCCTTCTCCTTATGGCTAAGTAATATCCCGTCGTGTACCTAGGCCACATTTCCTCTGCATTCACCCATCACAGGCATCTAGGTTCACCCCATACTTCAGGACTCTGAATAGTACAGTGATAAACATGTCAGTAGTTCTTTGATATGCACTTTTCCTTTGGGTACACATTCAGAAAATGAATAGCTGGATCATATGGTAAATCTACTTTTAGTTTGTAAGGGAACTCCATTCTCCTTTCTTTAACAGCAGTGCTAATTCACATGCCCACCAATAGGGCATAAGAATGTCCTTTTCTCAACATCCTCATCAGTATTTGTTATTTTCTGACTTTCGCATAAAAATCCTTTGATATGGGGTGAGATGGCATTTCTTTGTGGTTTAGACTTGGATTTTCCTGACAGCTAATGAATCATAAATCATTTGAATTTCTTCTTCAGAGAAGTGTTAAACTGTATCCTTTATCCAATTATTAGCTGAATTTTTTCTTACTGTGTTTATGTATATTTCTCACATATTCTGGATATTAAATAGAAATATGATACAGGTAGCAGACAGAAAAAAACTCAATACAAATTGATTCCTTGGTTAAAAAATTTACCAAAGTGATATATGACCCAAAATTCCTACCAGATTTGCAACTTTCCCGATTCTGTATATATTTCCCAAACAGTTCCATCCTGCTGGAGATATCTGCACTCCACTGTGCTCCTGTCTGTGAAGAACGCGGCCATCAGAGGGCATTATGAGGCTGGGCCATCATTCACCCTGTCCTCCGTGACACTGGGTAGAAGGGGAAGTCGGGCGCCCCAGTGTGCGTCCTGAGGCTCCGCCTCGCAGCGGATGCTGAGCTTCGATGCTTGGAAGCAAAGTGGTTCCACGGGTCCTTCCTCCACAGTGGTGGGGGCCCTGCTCACACCTGCAGACCCATTTTTAGGTGTCATTTTTAGGTGCCCATCCTCCTCTCTTAGTCTCATATGGTAAATCTATTGGTCAGAAAATCAGTGGCCAGGGATTAAGGGTCTATTTGTGATGATTTTATCTAACTCACCCAAACATGGACACATCAGTGCCTTCCTTTTACTTACAACAATATCCAGGAACTTGTCTTGTTGAACTCGGGAAAGAGTCTGGGAAAGATGTGCTCATCCATTCCCAAGGCTCAAAGCACTAAGACTCGTGTGTGTGTGTGTGTGTGTGTGTGTGTGTGTTGGGCAAGCAAAGCCATTCCTTTAGTGCTTTTAATATATGAGCATAATGTGGCTGCTGGAAAAGATTCAAATAGCATTAAAATGCACAGTTTTAAAAAAATGAAAGATTTTCTTTTTCTCACCACCCTACTCCCCCGAGGTAACTATTGCTGGCATTTCCAGTGCCAGAGCGCCAGACCCAAATGAAGATCTAAAGCTAGAGGCAGATGCTGAGGAGGACGGGGTCAGGTTTATTTGTGTGAAGTCGTATATAGCATGCTAAAGGCTTCTGCAGTCTCCCCTCCACCTGGAATCCGGTCTTCTCCCATTGCCTCCTTTCTTCCAAGTTTCTGACGCAATGCTGCTTCCACAGAAAGGGCTTTCATGGTGTCCTAACTCGAATACCAACTGCTCCCTCCCTCCCCAGCAATGGGTCTACTTTGTTTTTTCTGCTTTACTATCTTGTGGAGCAAGATTTCTTTCCCAGAGAGTTACTACCTATTTATGCATGCATTTGCTTCATTGAACATCTTTCTCTAACTTGAACATGAGCTTCCTGAGGACTGAGACTTTGTCCCTTTGGGTCATGGATGTACCTGAGTGTCAGGGTGCCAACCACAGACTGGGACCTCAATGCATAAGGGCAGAAGGAAGGAACCCTACAGAATGGGCAGCATCTCCACGTGCCAACTCTTTCATATCTGCTGGTTACAGCTGGCATTCCCAGGTGCTTCCACTGTTTCCTTGTTCCTGTTGTCCTGTTCCTCATTTGGAAACTGTGATCCACCTGGGGTTCCAGAAGCGACCAACAACACTGGGCCCGCTAAGAAATAGGGAAACACATGTTCTGTGGGTGTGAGGACTCACATCTGTTACTGAGAATGTAGAACCTTGGCATTAATAGACTACAGAGTACTCAGACAGCTGCGGTAACATCCATTCCTGGTCGTTACTGTCAGAAGCGAGCTCTCCTTCCATCTCTAAGAAATTGGGAAAGAAGCAGTGGAAATGCACTCGGGTGAGTGCTAGGTTTATGAGAATAGCAACTCCTGCACTTCACAATCTGACTTCCAAACTTGCTAGCTTCTTCTATTTGAGATTTTTTTCAGTCATATAAGTAGTGCATGGGTCTACTCCATAAATGTGAATTGTGATAATAAAATTTTAATTTATGCAAACCACATAGGCATCTGTCGTATGATAATTTAGCATATTTACTATCATTATTATTAGTTGTTACTGTTGTAGTTTTGTATATACTTATTTTCATTACAGATTTGTGTTAGTTCTACCTTCTATCACCTAGCATAACTTTTCATTTTCATGTGAACATTAACTATTACAGCTAGAAGCCCTAAAGGACTGAATTTCAAATGCTTTGCTTTTGTACCCTGACAAATATATATGTCTCCATAGATATACCTGCATACCTATACACCAAAGAAAACTGTCTCTCATACACAAAGATAATCAAAATGTACAGTGAGTGTTTAAACTTAAAATATTTCACTTATGAGTGTGGTCTCTAGTTGCATCCATTTACCTATAAAAGCCTCAAGTTTATCCTTTTGTATAGCTGAGTAATATTCTATTGTATAAAAATACCACCTCTTCTATATCCATTCTGCAGTTGATGGGTATGTGGGTTGTTTACTTACGATTTGGCCTTAGTCTCGTTGGTCCAGTTCAGTGTCAGACCATTACAGACGGGATGTGTGTGTTCAAAGTAAGGGGGGAGACTTTGAGGGGGTTTAGAGGAAATATGTCTTTTATTGTAATAATTTCTTTAAACAATCATTGCATTTTTTAATCACACCTTGCGTATTCACCCAGCCTAGCTGTGAGGCTCTGCTCTG
This sequence comes from Dasyprocta punctata, assembly GCA_004363535.1. Lineage (NCBI taxonomy): Eukaryota > Metazoa > Chordata > Mammalia > Rodentia > Dasyproctidae > Dasyprocta > Dasyprocta punctata. The sequence goes on along the minus strand of RJWM01039066.1, from coordinate 8,021 downwards.
CTTTACATGAACTTAGTAAATTCTGTTTGATTTACAAATCAACATTGGCTCCAGCTTACTGACTTCATTTCACGTCAGTAGTGGGCTGAGACCCTGCACAGCATGGACCGCGATCCACACTAGCAGCAGCCCTGGGCTCTGGGAGAATAGCGCCAGTTAGATCGTTGCTTTTCCCTTTTCCTATGTTTTCCAAATTGTCTGTCAAGTTTTTGACACTTGATTTTAACTTTTCCATTCATTTCAAGGCTTTCTGTTACATTTCTAGCAGTTTAGTGGGTAATATTAAAATTTGAAAATACTTTGACATTTAACCCAGGCAATTTTTTCATTAAATTTGAATTATCTTTTAAAATTTTGTTTTCTGGTTTTTGCATATTTTCTGACCTCTGCCTATTTTCTTGCTGGTATATTTGAATAGTCAATGTGTGATTTTACAGATTATTTGGCACAGATAATAATTTTTCAAAGGAGTCGATTGTAATGAGAACTGTGCACCAGAGTGATATGCAGGACAGAGACTCAAGTACGATCTGCTTCAAATATTTCTGAGGATAGATGGACAAAACGTTTAGTGGTTGGGTCTTATTCCGGTTTTGGAAAATGTATACCATGTCTGTAAAATTATTAAGACATACATAGAAACTAATGGACATTTGGAGTTCCAGTTTATCTCCCAGCTTTACACATGAGACCAGATGACTTTGGATGAACCTTTTAATATTTGACTAGCTCAGAGTCATGACACATACAACAGAGACTCTAGTTTCTGCCAAGTAAATGTGACATAATGATTAAAAGAACCTCTCTGTATTATAAAGAAACATAATGTAACACAGGAAAAGAAGATATTCAAATAAATTCTTACTGTGTCACCTGATTTTCTTAAAACTGGAATTCCTAAAATAACTCAGTTTCACAAAAAGTATTCATTGAGGATTTTACCAAGTTTGGGCCATACTAAGGAGCTTATAAGATGAATTATTAAAGTATCTGCTTATGAAAAATTTAATAATAACTGAGTCATTTTTATGAGAAAGAGATGTAATTTTCCTGATGTTTTCACATAAATTGCCACATTATTCCTTAATATAACATAACAGTTACATCATTCCAGAAATATATTAGTGTTTTGATAGGAAGTTACTCTTTCTCAAATACAGTTTAGGATATAGGGAAAGTATCAGTAAAAATCTACTGTTGAAACGAATTTCTGCCATGTGCATTCTAACTTGGGCTTCAAGATAACATTTCATTGGGACTCTGGTCTGCACCTCTACGTTACTGTTGGTGCTGCAGGAAAGAAACTCTGGGCTGTGGAAATAACTCAGCAGTGCGGTGCCTGTGCCCATAGCAGCTCTTCTGTCACTGTGAGGGATAAATACTAAGGACCCAGCATTCAACAAGAGGTGCTGCACTTTGCAACCAAATTCCCTATCATTCACTAACTTTTATTGTGCTTGGTAGGGAATCCTTATTTTTAGATGTAAAAAGGAAAAAAAAAGAGATAAAAAAGAAAATTGATAAAATCTTAATGAGGCATTCAAAAGAAAAACATTTTCTTAGAATAATCTAGATGTGATTATTTTTGGAGCTGTGGAACAATTCTAAGATCATTAATTTCCAATAGAAAAAAATTCCATGACTAGTCATAAAGTCAGGGAATTGTTTGCTGCTGAAGCTTGCAAACATTAAAAAAGTCTTAAAATAGTCACATAAAAATATTCAGTATGATTAATGCTAATGATGACTTCTGCTCCACTCCAACTGTAGTGATAAAAGGTACAGCTTTAGACCCAGAGAGACATCTTAGGATCTACGCACTTACCAAGTGCTCCATGGAGAAGCCTGAAAGTCGGGGCATTCATGAGAATAAATAAATGGGGTGCAGCTGGGGGAATCATGCTCCCCCCAGCAGGTTCCCACATCTTAATCCCTAGAACCTATCACGAATTCTTTGTTAATATATTATGCTGCAGGACAAAGGGAGAGTAAGGTGGCAGGTGGACATAAGGATGTTAATCAGCAGATATTAGGATATTGAGAACTATTGTGTGGGTTTAATGCGATCACAGTGATTTTCTCTTTAAAAAGCTTTAAATAAATTTAAAGTACTGTGCATGAGAGGCTGAGGATTAGGGATACAGTGTGGCAAAAGGAGAATGACTCAAGTCCTTGATGGCTTTGACGATGAAGACGGAGAAAGGGACTTCAAGCCAAGGCACGTTGACATTTTCTAGAAACCTCAAAAGCAAAACAGAGAAGAAAAGGGAAAGAGAAGGTAGGAAAGGAAGATAAAAAGGAAAGGACAAGACCATCCCTTGGATATTCCGTAAGTTAGAGGTCATCTGACATTGATTTTAGCCCAAAGAGATACAGGTACGACTTCTCTCTGCAAAAATTATAAAATAATCAATTTGTTTTGTTTTGAACCACTAATATGGTAGTTATTGGATGTTATGGTTTGTGTCTAGATATCCCCTCAAAGCCTCATGCATTTGTGGAGACAGGCTTCTAGAGACTGTGATTGATTCATGGTCCAATGCTGGGACTAAGGGTGTGTTACGCCTGCCATGGATCGGGTGCCTGCATACGATATAAAGAAACCCTTGCTCTCTCTCCTCCTTCCCCTTTACTCTGGTTGCTTTTGCTGTCTTTTGCTGCCATGAACTGTTTCTCCTCTGCCAGGCCACCCTGCCTTGGTGCCAGCTGATTATGGACTGAAACCTCCACAAGCTATGAGCTAAATAAACCTTTTCTTCCTTAATTTCATATGTCAGATATTTTGTCCCAGCAATGAGAGAAAAGTAACCAACACATTGGACCAGCAGCACTAACTTTTAGTATAGGGAGCTTGGCAGAATCACACTGGAGCAAACCTAAGGGTGTCCTGTTGTAGTTGTTGCAAGGAAACAACTTTTCTGGCCGTCCTCTCTTTCTCCCCCCAACACAACCATATGCTTCGATGTTGTCGTGGTTTGGGACCATTCTTGGACTAAGAGCTTGCTTGTGTCTTCAGCTGCTTCCAGTGAACCACTCTTCATCAGGACATGGCCCATCTTTGGGCAGCATATGGGTATTTACCATCTCTTCATGTGGACCCACCTTTGAGGGCCGTTTTGGTGTCTGGAGTCTTCTTATTTGGCATATGCAGAAACTCTTTGTAAAGTTCATGACAGGGCCATTAATGTTACAAAAATCTATATACTGATAACTTCTAGTCATGCTGAGGTATTTCCATAACTATAAAGCCTGTTTACTTCTTAGAAACTGGCATTTTCTTTCTCTGGAGAAGTTCAGGGGTAATCCTGGAAGATTGTTGGCTGAGAAAAACCTAAAATGACTAGCGGGAATCTGGAAACCCTAAAGCTCCAAACTCATGCAAATGCCTACATCAGTATCTGGGCCTGAAAAATCTTTAGTGACCCAGAAATCCAGGGCTCCTTATCAGCAGACAGAATTTCTGCATGCCAATACAAGATGGGTTAATGTCATTAGTTGCACTCATTCTTGATTCTGTTACTAACCAGTGACAGAATGCAATCTTGTCTGGTTATCTGCATTCTGTAGATTCTTTGGTTTGCTAAGTAGGGCACCTAGGGATCTATTTCTATGGATCTATTTCTGCAGATCCCTAATCAATACTCTGAGGAGCAAAACTAGGGTTATAATAAGAGAAATTTGGCTCTGATCTGTATTAAATGCCTGTCCTTTATACACTAGCCCTGATCTGGTGAATGTGCTTGAGATAGGAAAGAAACATCACTGCAGTGTGGCTCTGGGCTCCTGCAGTGCTGGGCTCTGTAGAGTCTCAGAAACAGGCCATTTGCCCATTTCCACCCTCATGACCATGGAGATGCCGACTCAGCCCATTAATCTTAGCCATTTTGGAGAAGGGCTTGCTAGGGGTAAGCAACTCCACCTGCTGGGCTTGCAGGAGCCTCGGCTCACATGCTCCTGTAGGTATGAGGGGCAGATGCCTTGCCTTTGCTGAGCAGTTGCATGGCTGGGCCTTCTACTCTCTGGTGGAGAAACAGGATGGCAGCCTGGTATCCTCTCTGTATCTATCAAAGAATGTGGATTGGAAGAGGTGTCTATTTTAATCATTTATTTGCTGTCAGTTCCCTGAAACTCACACCAGTGCAGTACACATAGGTCAGCTTTAGCAGACCTCCCTCAGCCCTCAGACCTCTTCAGCTGGAGTGTCGACCCCGGGGTAACACCTCACCATGTGCCTGCATAGCACCATCCATGTCCGCATTCATGCACTCACTGCCCAGGTTCCTCTCTGGGAAAAGAACCACCTCCAAAACACAAAAGGGACTTCCGTCAGAAAAGCAAATGAGCTTGTCAGTGAAGTGGATGAAAATTAGAGTCATAATGAGCTACTCTATCATAAATGAGAGCTAATTACATTGTCAGTGCTACTTACAATTTCATGTCAACTGAAAGAAAATCAATCTACTCAAGGACAAAGAAAAATTACACTTAGTTAGGGCTTACTAGTTTTATTAGTTAGCCTTCCCATTGCAGGGACCATTTATCTGACACCCACAACTTAAAGGAGGACATGGTTTATTTGGCTTCTGGTTTCAAGGGGTCCAGTCCATGGCTGGCTGACTCCAAGGCAGGAGTATCATGGTGAAAGGGCCTGGTGAAGCAGTGCTTCTTAGTTCATGGCAGTCTAGAGGCAGAACAGGGAAATGGCTCCAGAGAGGATGGAATCAAGGACCAGTCATAGATCCCAAGTTTACACTTCCATGACCCACCTGAACAACCTAGGAGTGTGCTCCAGCAGTCTCCTGGGAAGCTTCAAGGTGATCAAGTTGAAGATTGCAATTTCCAGTCCTGCTCGAATGGCAAACAGGGGAATCCAAATTTATGAGTCTTTAAAATGTGTTCCAAGGTCTTTATAGTTTAAACTGCAGGGTGCTTGTTAACTATAATTTGTCAAGGGCTGTGATTGGGGCACCATAGGTCAAGTTGTCTTGTAGCAAAAGGGTTGAGCAGTCTCAGGAGACAAGAGGGCAGTATCACCAGCAGTCACAGGAAAAGTGAATTTTTTTCCAGAAGTTGTTGTTTCACATGGGTCACAAGGTCAGTGGCACTGGAGTGAGTCTATTCAGAGGGCTCAGTTTAGAGTCTCTCTTTTTTTTTTTTTTTTTTTTTTGGTACCGAGGATTGGACTCACAACCTTGCACCTGCCTTGCAGGTGTTTATGCTGCTGAGCTAAATCCCTGGCCCAGAAGGCCCAGTTTAAAAGCTCAACTCTGGACAAACCTGATCCTGTGTAATGTGGCCTCCTGATGCCATGGTGTGTGTCTAAGAGCTGTGCCTTTCTTCAGGGATCATGACCGCTTTTTTCTCTGAGCTCACAAGTCTCTTGCAACTGCCTGTAAGGTTATTCCATTCCTAGGATTTTTCAGTAAGGGTTTCTCACAATGGTCAAAATCCATCTAAGAGGTTCTTGGGAGTTAAAACCAGTTCCAAATGTGACAGCATTGTGCATCTCCTAGCAACATGAATGAACTAGGCTCCAAACATAAACTAGTTTCTGAGGAAGAGAGGTTAACAGAGAAGTGTCGAGAGAAGACACACAGAGACTGTGGTCTGTCGCTGGCTTGAATAATGAAATGGCAAACTTCACCCCACTATAGTCATTAGGTCAGTTTCCTAAATGCCAAACGTATTCAGCACAAGATGGTAAGCAAATACTATAGACTGAGGACAGATTAGTCTGTGTGCTTTTATCAGTCCCCTTCATGTTACTAGAACAACACGCCTGACATACACAACCTAAAGGAGAAAAGGTTTACCTTGGCTCATCATTTCAGAAGGTTCAGTGTGTGGTGGCTGGGTCCAGGCAGAAACATCAGGGTCAAAAGAGGAGAATAGGAAAACTTCTCATCTCCTGGCAACCAGGAAGTGGGGAACAGGGGGAGAAGTTCATTAAGAGAAAGGGGCTGGCAATGGGATTTACTTCAAAGACTTGTTCCAGGAACTTTCTTGTTTCAATTCGACTCCACCTCCTAAAACCCACTCAATGAATGAATCAGCAAATAATTAATCCAACTGTGAGGTCAGTGTCCTCAGGGTCTGGTCCCCTTGGGCCCCATCTCTGAGTACTGCTGCACTGAGGATTGAGCTCTCTATACATGGGTCTCCAGAGGACCCTGCATATTTAAATCCTAACAGTGCCCACAAATGCCCCACAGCCCTTGAACTGCTGTTACTGATCACACATTCCAGAGCTAGTATAGACACAGCTGCCTGTTTCGGTTGCTGTCACCAACACATTCCTCACGGGGTGTCAGTCCCTTGGTCTTCAGCTTGTCTCCCCTAGCAAGGACTACAGGACCGATTCTCTGGGCACCAGGGTGAGCGCTTTGGGGGGAAGCAAACGTGAACATACCCACGTGGGCTCTTAGAGGTTTCCTGACTGCTCTCAGGCACATTCCTGTCAACATACGAAATGCAAAATTCTCCTTCATAATGTCTGCATTCAGTCTGAGCAAACACACGTGTGGACAGGATGATTCTGAATGTGTCTGAAAGGCAAATCTACGTTCTTAGGAAAGCCATTTAAGATGCAGGAATAGCAGGATGCAGTATCCTGACTCAGAAGCAGGTGCTGTCTCTGAAAATAGGGGCAATTGCAATCATTAGTCCCTAGTAATTCATTCGGCCGTAAAGCAAGGTGTCCATTTGACTTCCAAAATTATCAGTTTCTCTTTGCTTCAACTATACCCAGCGCCCAATCTTCACTGCTCTTGATGAGTAATGACCTGTCTGCCGCACTTATAGAGGACGGGGAAGAGCTGTCACGTGTAACCATGACTACCCCGCCTAGTCACGTCCTCACAGATGTGTAAGAAACAGCTCTCGCGTCTTTGTCAACCCTGTGCTTCTGATAAAGTAAAAAAGCCTGGACGGAAACAGAAGCATTCAGTAAGTTCCAACCCACTCAAAATTAGTGGATAAGTTCAAAATAACGAACGATGTGTTTGGGAAGATACATTGTTTCCTCTAACAAAACAATGTTCTCTCAGAAATATTTTTCCATTTAATGAAAATAGAGAAGATCATTCATCTATAAAGTTATTTTCTTCCTTTCCATAGTCTCTCGTTAGAAGTTGTGATTTATAAGTTTGCAGCATGCAAGTAGACATAAGGAATAATAAAATACACAGATATTTTTCTAGCCCTTAGCTTAAAAAAATATAATTAAAAGTCAAAAGTGGTTTAATTCTTCTGTATACACCACACATTAAACCCAAGTCTGTCTCTTAATACCTCTTATTTTTTACTTCTATAATTTTGATTTGATTTCATAGGGTCCCAATGTCTTTTGTTACATTTTTTTCAATGCATCTCATTTATTGAGCATGTTTAAAAGCATTTTTAAAAGATTTCATATTTCTTGTGTTTGGTGCTTTCCTTTGGTAAAGCTTCTAGATTTTGAAATATATATGTTAATTTTAAAAGTCTGTAAAAAGTCTTTCCCTGCAATTTGATCTCCAGGAAAGCAGCTAGTGTGTATCAAATTGTCTTTTGTCCTACTATCTGATTAAAAAGACAAGTCTGGCTTTCATTTTTTATGAGGTGTATTGAGTTTCTTATTTTCCCCTTTTTTGTTTTTAATTTTAATTTTTTGGTTTTAATTTTAAAAACGAAAAAAGAATAAAAATGATACAGAATTTCAAAAAGTAAGAAATTAACTCTAGTTAATATAGTGCATATTGTTATCTTAAAAGCAGTTGCTCAGATTACAAGATTTCAGCATAAAAAAATGATCAAAAAGTCAAACAATGAAAACACACTGTTTCTTTGGATGAACTTACAGATTAGCAGTATAGTTCTCTATCCTGTATGTGTATACATACACACAGGTATATATGTATACATATAATCTTTCCCTTCTTCCTCTTCTCCTTTCCTTTTGTTTTACAGTCTGGCAATTTGTGTATACTTTGTTTACCATGTTTTTATTAGATGCTGAACTCAAGTTTTTGTTCGCCTTTATA
>RJWM01039065.1:0-16346 GCA_004363535.1 Dasyprocta punctata | reverse complement strand
GTGACTTAGTGAGACCCTCTCTCAAAACAAAAAAAAAAAAAAACCTAAAAAAGAATTTGGGATACAGTGGATTCAATCCCCAGGACCATAAAAAAGAAAAAAAGAGAGAGATAGACACCAAGGACTTCCAGTGTGGCTACTATTTTGTCATTGTAATGCCATTTGATTATGATCAGTACATAGCCTATAAGTTTTTTTTTAATTTTGTGAAAGTGTCTTTTGTACTCAAAAGGAATAATTCCATTAAAACATTTTTTTAAATGTCTAATATTCGCTCTGGTGTGGGTTCCCAGCTTGCTCTCTGTACCCCTGAGCAGGGTCTATCCACCCAATGGGGCTTCCCATTGCACCCCACTGCTCCCCTCCAGTAGATCTCGAGCTCCTGGAAGGTCAGGGGCCACGGTGTCTTCACCTCTGTGACCCTGGGGCTGGACTGCCACTCCATGTGGCACCTGTGGTCTACAGGACCCACCCTCTATCTGCAGCCTCATCTCTGCATTGGCTCAGTTCAGGGCAAGATGTTTCCAATTGCTCTTCAGAGGACCTGAATAATTCCAGAAAATTTGAGAACCGGCCTGTTGTCTTCCATGCCATGACCCAGAGGCTTGAAATAAGCAAATTATTTCAAACACCACCTCTTTCATGTTGCAGGGAAGGCACTGACAGACAGAGAATCAATGGACTCCATCAAGCCAGCAGAGGTGGGCGGAGAGACCCTTGACCAGGGCATCTCTGCAGTCCTCAGAAATCCAATACAGGGCAGCTCTCAGGGGACAGCAGCACTTGCCACTGTCCATCACAACGTCCCTGTGCCCGAGCTGGCCAGCAGTCCCCACCAGGGGCAGAGCACAAGCACGTGCGATCAGCGGACAGAGATGATCCATTTATCTCATAATCGCGGCCTCCAAGGCAGGCAGGGTGCACCTGCAGGGAGGGAGGGACAGATGCCGCACTGGTGGCACGTAAGTGAGATACTGTCCTGCCCAACTGAACGTCACCTGTCCTTTCTCCTCTCCCAGGGCCCCTGGACTTCAGTAGAGCTCATCTGACCCTTTCACGCCCTGGTTTTCCAGCCCAGTAGAACTCGATGCGAACTCCAGCCCCAGCAAGACCCAGCCCTCCCTGCAGCTCCCGGGCCCCTGGTCCTTGCATGGTGCTGGCTTCTCTGCTGCTTTTGAGGCGGGAAGTCCCTCTCCCCTCATGCCTGTGTGATGCTTCCCCCATGCCTGGGACACTCTTCATCCCCCCTACCCCCGCCTTCTCCTAACCCCAGGCATCCCAAACGACAAAGGAGAGGATTATACAGAGCAAATGGAACTGCTCGCAGGAACCCTGAGTCCTACAGTGATTCTTCTCCAATTCTCCAAATTATCACCAAGAAAACATCTCGATTTGGTGCTGAGATGCCTACTGCACCCGATCTCAGCCTATTTTATCTTCCTTTTGAACAAAGAAAGAACAAGCCCGGGCTCCTGCCGGCGAGGTCCCTCTGTGGAGGACAATTGTTTTGATTTCTGTGGTTGCCTCAGCACTGCAGAAACGCTGCTTTCCTATTTACTCTGGTGGTATAGTTTTCCTCTCAAACAAAAGTTGCTTAGTGACCACAAAAATAAGTTTATTTCCAGAAAAATATTGCACAAAGGATCTTCCAGGGAATGAGTGGACGTGGGGAAGGAGCAGACAGCAGCCAGTGAATGATTTAAATTGGCAAACAGTGAACCGTGGTTGGCAGCTCAGGCCCAGGTGTGACAACACCCGAGACCCCCAGCTCTCCCACTGATCGCCAAGTCTGATTCCCTGACTGGTCCTCGGCTGTCCCCTCTGTGGGGAAAACAGGCCCCACTCGTGAGGCCCCTGTGTGACGTGACGAGGTCACACGTGAAAGGCTCAGGCCCAAGACCTTACATGGAGCATCCAGCCAGGAAGTGGCTGCTGGGATTATCACCAGTGTAGACGGTGAGAAAACCCACTTTGGCAACTGGGATGACCGACCCTCAGAGCCCAGGGAAATGACCCTAAGGAACTACTCAGGCTTGGAGAGTGCAGGCCTACAGCTGAAGTACAGTTCCTCAGACCCAAGGAGGGATGTGGGGGTGAGGTCGGAGGGAGGGGGGAGAAGGGGAGTGGTTGCTAAGCAACCCCCCCATGCTGGTGTTGGCAGAACCCTCCAAAGCGCCAGGCATCCATAAAATCACCCCTGATGCTTCCAAGTCACCAGTGGGATGTGTCCTTCGCAGCTGCCCTGGGACTTGGAACCTGGGAAAGTAGAACAAAGAGAGGGAGCCCACTCCTGTGTGGATGGAGGGACTCCTGCGGGGGAAGGAGAGGCGACACGAAGTCAGAGTACAGATGAGAGGAGGGGAATGAGAGCGGAGAGCAGGGCTGCTGGGGGAAGATGGCTCTGTGGGCAGCACCAGCCTGCAGGACGGCTTTGGACACCCTCAGACTATGAGATGTGACAGGTGACAATGAGGGCAGCCAGTGGCCCCGCCACAGTTCAACAGCACCTGCCCTGTTCCTCATAGGTCATCTGTCAGGCCCTGTACCAACATAATAGGGTGCATTTATCCCTCTGGCCTGGCCAGGTTGTCCCCACGGAGGACAGCACTCTGCCCTGGGCAGGATCAGGCGTTCTGCAATTGGACATGCCAGAAAGGGAAAGATAACAAATAATGAGAGGACACAATCCACAAAGACTTCTGCCCCTTTCTAGGACTCCCAGGTTCCCTACCCCTGGGTCTTTGCACTTGTCTGGTCTATTTATCCTAAGCCTGGATAGTTTTTTCATCTGTGATAAAAATGAATGCAATTTAAATTTACCATTTAGCCATTCCTAAGTGGACAGTAATATTGAGTACATTCGCCCTGTTCTGCCACCATCACCACCACAGAACCATCGAGCCACAGAACCCTTTTCACCTTGCAAAACTAAAAGTCTTATGCCTACTAAATAACTTCCAAATCCTTCTTCCCCTGGTCCCCCAGCAATCACCATTTTACTTTATCTGTAAGTGAATTTGACTAGTATAGGTGTCCCGTGAACTGGAATCATAGTATGTGTCCTTTTGTGAGTGGCTCACTCAAGCTGTGGTATGTGTTAGGATTTCCATCCTTTTCAAGTCTGAGTAGTATTCCACCACGGGTACACATCCCATTGTGTTTGTCCACTCATCCATCAGTGGACACTTGTGTCGCTTACACATCTTAGCTAATGTTGATAATGCTGCTACGATCACGAGTGTACAGATATCTCTGGGAAACCCTTATGTGAATTATCTTAGGCATCTACCTAGAAGTGAAATTGCTGGATCATGTAGTAAGTCTAGTCTTCATTTTTAGGAACAGCCCTACAGTTTTCCGTGGTACCTGACCATTTTGCCTTCTCAACAACCGTGCATGGACATCCAGCTGCTCTGCTTTTTGCCAACACTTGTTACTTTCTGAACTCTTAATAGCTATGATCCTAATGAGTGTGAGGTGGGGTCCTGTTGCACTTCCCTAGTGGTTAGGGATATCGGACATCTCTTTCTGTCTGCACCGGCCAATTTATATCTTCTTCAGAGAAAAACCTGCTCAAGTCCATTTTCAATCTGGTTGTCTGATATTTTGTTGTTGAGTTGTAGTTCTTTATATATTGTGGATATTAACCTCATGTCAGATGTTTGATTTCCAGTATTTTTTCCCTTTCTATTGCTTACCTTTTCTGTTTATTGTGATTTTTTTTTATTGTGACCTTTGATGCACAAAAGTTTATGACTTTGATGTAGTCCAGCGCATTGAGTTCTCTCCTTGCCCGTGCTTGTGTCATATCTGAGAAATCATTGCAAGTCCAATGGGAGAAGCATTTCCTTGTGTTTTCTTGTAGGAGTTTTTACAGCTTAGGTTTATGTTTAGAGCTGTAATCCATTTCAAGTTCATTTTTTAGTATGGTGCAGGATAATGGTCTAACTTCATGCCTTTGCATGTGAATATCCAGGTTTCCCAGCGCTATTTAGACTATCGCTTCTCCATCAAGTGGTTTTATCATCCTGCTTCAAAATCAGTTGACCTATATATACCCAAGGGGTTAATCCTGGTTCTCTATTCTGTCCAATTATCCATCTGTCTTTGGGCGATGACACATTATTTTCATTACTGTAGCTTTGCAGTAAGTCTGAAACCAGGAAGCATGCAACCCCCCAACTTTTTTAAAAAAATAGTTTTGGCTGTTTGGGGTTTCTTGAACTCCATATGAACTTTGGGACAAATTTTTCTATTTCTGCACCCAAAAAAAAGTCATGGGATTTTGATTGAAATTGCGCTGAATATTTAGGTCAACTTGGGTTGGACCGACATCTTAACATTAAATCCTCTATTTCATGAGAAAAACACAGCCTGCTCTGTGTTTGAGTTTTCTTTCATTTTTGTCAGCAACATTTTTAATTTTTAGGATATAACTCTTTCTCCTTCTTGGTTACATGTATGCCTCGGTATTTTATTCTTTTTGGTGTTGTTATGATTTGGACATGAAATGACCTCCAAAAGCCATGTGTTCAAGACAGGGTTATAGCTGATGGCATACTGGGAGGCAATGAAAGCTTTGGGGGTGCAGAAAGCAGGTCAGTGGGGTGGTACTTGAAGGGTACACTGTGTTCCCAGCCTATTCTCTCTGCCTGGCTCTAGGCTTCCTGGCTACCATGATGTTCTGCCTCCTCCTGGGGCCAAAGCAATGGAGCCAGCAAACCATGAACTGAAGCCTGGAGAGCCATGAGCCAAAATATACCTTTTCTCTTCACTGGTCTCTTAGGTATTTTGTCACAGGGGATGAAAGCTGTCTACCACAAGTGTTACTGCAAATGGAACCCTCTCCTCCGCCCTAGTACTGGAGATTGAACCCAGAACCTGTGCACTGAGCTACGTCTCCATCTCCAGCCCTTTCTTACTTTGTGTTGTGAGACAGGGTCTTGCTAAGTTGCCCAGGCTGGGTTCAAATTTGTGATCCTCCTGCCTCAGTCTCCCAAAGTATAGAACTGCTTTCTTAATTTCCCTCTCAAACTGCCATTGTTAGGAATAGAGATTCAGCTAGATTTTTGAATGTTGATTTTGTATTCTGCAGTTTTTCCAAATTCATTTATTAATTCTTTTTTTCTAGTTTCTTTTTTTTTAATTTTTTTATTTTAAAAAGCAAACCATAACAAAGGATAAAAATAATACAGAATTTCAAAAAAACAATAAGAAATCAACACTAGTTGACATATTTGATGAACTCACAGAATTATTAGTATAGTTATCTATCTTGTACATACATACAGTTTTATGTATATACCTATATGCATATAATCTTTTCCTTTCTTCCATTTCTCCTTTCCCCTATCCCAGCTGTTCTTTAATTTTGAGTACTTTCTTTCCCTTTCATTATTACAATACCTATTATACATTTTGGATCTTATTACTCTTTCAGTTTTTTATTTTTTTTTTTTTACACTAGGGAGACAATACAATATTTACAAATGTGAGTCTGATTTATTTCACTTATAAGTATAGACTTAAGTTGCCTCCATTTACCTATAAAATCATTTATTAATTCTTATGGGGTTTTTTAAGCAGAATCTTCAGAACTTTCTACACACTGGATCATTTCATCTGAGAATAAAGATTAGTTTACTTGTTCTTTCCAATTTGGATGCCTTTCTCTCCTTTCTCTCTTTTTTCCCACTTGATCTGCCTGTGACTCCCTATGCTGTGCTGAGTAGAAGTGGTTCTTCCCCTAGCTGTTTCTTGGTGGATTCCTTCTCTTCCTTCACGACTCAAATCAAGCATCCTCTGCTTACGGAGGCCACCGCTGACAAGCCCTCGCCGTCCCATCAGCAAGCTTCATCTCACACCACTTAGGATGAGTTGACATTCACCACTTACCTGTTGTTTCCTGCCCCTGGCTCCTGGATGTGGGCTGTGTGTGCCCAGGGCCCTGGCTTCCCCGCATGCCTGGTGCCTAGGACAGAGTCCTGCATGTTCATTGAATAAATCGGCCCACAGTGGGCCTGAGGTGCCAGCGTGTGGCAGTTCCTGGCTCCTGGCGATGCCTCCTCCTCTCTACCCCTCCTCCTCCACTCTGCTGCCCACCTCCAGCTGGTTGATCCCTCGCCATCCCCCCAGTCCCTGTGTGGCTGCAATTGATCACCCGCATCACAGTGACGCAGACGTGCAGGGCAGGGAGCTGCCTTCACTGTCACCAGCAATTGGCAGAATTTACAGCCTGCCTTCCAGCGTTCGGGGAATGAAGCATCCAGTTCCCTGAGAGGGAAAAATAAATGGCCAGGAAGAGACAGAGAAAGGGGAAGGAGAGTTTTCACAGCAAGGGATGCATTTGCCATAACTGAGCACCAGCATATGTTTTCTCCTGGTCTCGGATCTAAGAGGAAGCCCAGAGGAGGAAACACTTGGAGAAGACAACGCTTCATCCTAGGATTAGCCCACAGTCATGTTGAGAATCTGTAGAAATGGAGCTTTTGGGCTATCATTGAAAAATCAAGAAGCAGAAAGAGAAAAGATGGCAGGCCCTGAGCCTCGAGTCTCGAGTGTCCATCATCCTTCCGCGTCCACCATCCTTCCACGTCTGGCCACCTGGCAGCGGCCAGCCGGGCGTATTCCTCCCTGCTCCTCTTTTTGCTCTTGGACGAGGAATCACCTACATTTCACAGTTTGCCTCTCTACAGCCCAGCCATGAGAAGCAAAGCTGCCAATTACAGGATGAATCTCACTTCTTAAACTCTAAGCCTTGAATGCTGGGCTGCCTTCTGCCTCACCCGAATTCATCTGTGACCCCCATGTTTGCCGTGCTCTGGGGATGGCAGTGCTGAGCACCCTGGGCACAGGAACTCGCTTACTCTGGGTGACCAGGTCCCCACCATGAACCGCTGAGCAGTGTGGTCATACACTGTGTCTCACTGCTCCAGTACCACTCTCCTGAGCCATTCTGTGTCCAGGGTAACCGGACACTGAGTGGGACTGTACAATGTGACTGCTGCAGAGGTCTCAGAATTTCAGCTGAAGGCTTGAAGAAAGGTGTCGGAGCCCACTTGTTCTTAGTGGAGCATGGAAACACCCAGGCTGCCCCAAGCACCCCAGCATGAGAGGAGGACTCCCCTCCTAGAGGGTGTCACAGAGACCAGGAGGCTCCCACCTGCCTGGGCCACCACCTCCCTGACAGCATTCGTGTCTTCCTCCCTTGCTGGATGCTTCTCCGCCAGGGCCCTTGCAGATTGGAGGTGCACAGAAGAGAGGACTGGGACACCCCCTCTCCTGCAGGACATGGGAGACATCAGGGACACAGGATAGGGTGAGGCAAACCATGCTGGCGGCGCCCCTGGGCAGAGGAAATGCTGAGCTGCCTACACCTGGAAATGAGTCAGTCAGAGACTTCCCACTGGCAGGAGTCAGGGCGTATCCTTGGTGCCCCAGTGTCTGGGAACTGTGCGGGGGAGCCCAGGGTGCCGGGGGACTGCCACTGGCCCCATGCACCTGCGTTGGGTCAGACACCCTACAGCAGACCCTGAGGTTGGGTCCGCGGACAAGGATCCAGGACTGGCTGGGGGAAGAGTATGGGGAAAGAGGATCAGGAAGACGGGCCGAAGTGCTGTATTAGAGCAGATCATTGTCCTGCCACAAGGCAGGGCAGGGCAGGGTGCTGGGTTCCCTGTGCTGCACGCTTGGCTGAGTCTCTGCATGGGACAAAACAGATCCAGCAGCCCAGGGCGGGCCTCTTATGATGACCACTGAGGCCCAGAACACCCAGGCCAGCTCTCCCGCCCACTCCTGCTCGAGGGACAATCCCACGTGTGCCCTGTGCCCGGTGGGGGAAGGCACTCTCGAGCTGGGTCTTCACAGCTCTGGCTCTGAAGCACTGCAGGTCCCTCCTAGCCTTGAGAACAGATTAGCCCCTTCCCGCCCCAGGGGACTGTGGACTGATGGACATTGTGAGTGTGGATACGGGGCGAGTCCTGAGTGGACCTTCCTGCCTGACCAGTGCACCTCTCCTCAGAGCTGGGCCCTTCCCAGCACAACCGACCAGCAGGGGCCCATTCACAGCGCTGCATTGGCTAAAGTGAGGACTAAACATTTTAGAATCATCATTATACAAGTTAACCAAAAACACAAAACTGCCCATTGCGTGGTGCGTGTTGTCACATCAGGGCCAATATGTCATTTCTGTCATATGGGTCTGATTTGGGGCTCTCTCTGCTGTCATAGGGTGTTTTGGTTTCTGTAAAGGGAAATGAGGATGTAGGCACTACAATCTGAACGCAGAATTCGATTTGAACAGCGCTGCCCAACACAGAAAGAACTTGATTCACATATGCGATCTTACATTTTTTCAGAGGAACATTAGGCAAAAATACTAAGAAGAAACAGACAAGATTAGGTTTAATAATGTGTTTTTACTTAACCCAAAACATGTCTGAACTGTTGTTTCAACATACAATAAATAGAAAAGTTAAGGTAGGTCACATTTTTTTCATACCATCTTCAAATTTCGATTTGAAGTTTTACACTTGCATCCCCATATCTATCAGAAATACACAATCTGTATTTGGATTTCAGAAAATTGACAGTTGAAAACGTTGATTCCCATCAATAGCTGACTCTAAACAATTACAAGTTTTCCAATAACTAAATCATATATCTTTTTTAAAATCACGTATCTACTTCAGTCACTTACATTAATTAAAGTTAAACAAAATTAAACATTCAGCTTTTCAGGCATACTAGCTGCATTTCGAGTGTTCAGCAGCCTCCTGTGTACGAGGCAGTGCAGGTCTAGACACAGAGGTGCTCCGGTTCACCAGCTTAATTCTTTCCACCATTCTACTTGCAACTGAATTGCATTTTCTCCATGACTCTTTAAGCTTTGCCATCAGCTCTTTCCAAACAATCTGATTTGGTTTTTATCAAAGCGGCCCTCCCCACCCTGGGACATACACTTTCCTAGTTGCCCATTTACCCTGTTTTCTGAAGGCAACACCAAGGCAATCTGGAGCAGAGGTTAGGGACAAAACCACCAACTTCCAGCACCAACGGGGCACTCCCTGATCCCTTGGGGGAGGAGCGGAGGCCCCAGGCTGTGGGCCCGTAAGTCCCTCTGTTCTCAGAAGAAGGGAGAGGAATGGATAATCCAGTCAACCCTGATAAGGCCTTTGCACAGGGAAGGTCCTCCACTGCCGTTAGGGCATAAAGTGCAGTGGGCCACAGCCAAAGGGTTATCACTGCTGTTACTCCACTAGTGCAAAAGCTACCGGCCCCCAGGAGCCCTGCACAGGAGGCTGCCTGCTCTGTCCCTCCCCCAACAGCACCCTAACTTGATTCTGGCTTCTCCCTGTGCCCATGCTGCCCCTTGACCAGGGGACAACATGGTTCTCTGCTCTGGGTCATCCTGGGGAGCCAACAAGATTAGCACTCCACAACTCCCCCCACCCCACTCAGTGGTCAGGGAGTGGCCACATGACCGAAGATGACTCACTGTGTAGAAGGGAAACCGTGCTGAAAGAGAACTTTGTCTTTCAGGGCCAACAGATGTGTGATTTCTGTCACTGGTGGCAGCCACGTTGTGATCAAGAGGGAATAAAACCCCAACAGCTGACAGCAGAACAGAAAGGCCGGTGCTCGTGCAGAGCTGCTGAATCGCACACAGTGCCTCACCTGGAACCGGATTCACCGGGGTCCAGCTCCCAGCAGCCTGGAGCAGCGAGCTCCTGCACACACGCTCTCTCCCAACCCAACCGACCACCTCAACCCACAGCACCAGCACCCTTGCTCCTCTGTGCCCCGGGCCTTTCTCCTCGCTAATCCGCTATGCCCCGTGCCCTGTGCATGTCCCAGCAGCCACGGGTTCAAGAGAAGAAGGTCTTACTTGTTGCTCTGCCCCCGAATCCAGGACCCTGTGCTGAGAGGTGCTTTGCAAATTTCCTTGTATAAGTGAATGGTTGTGTTGTTTGTTTGTTTGTTTGTTTGTTTTGCAGTTGTTTCAGAAAGTGGGGTAAGGTGGGTGAAAAGCACTGTTTCGTTTTTTTTGTTGTTGTTGTTTTTAAAAGATCCACCGCTAAGCTGTAAACTGCTCTGTTAGACAACACCACAGTACTCCGATGCTAGTAAAGACAGGTTTTAAGATGTTCTATTTCACTGGGACGAACTACACGTCCATAAAAGTCCCATCCCTCTTTTTCCCAGTTGACAGGGTTTGAAGACCTGGTAATTTCCTTCCTGCAATTGATATCCCTCCTTTACGTTCAGACTCCCTTCAACAGACGTGGTGCTTTCTGCCAAACTCGTCTGGATGGGTGGCAGCCGCGTCAAGTGCTCTCTCCATCCATTTACCCTTTAATGGTGGGGGACACCCTTCCTTGCCCTCAGAATAAAATCCAGGTGGGGCTTTAAGAGAATGCGCACTGGGCCCCCAGGCAAATTCAGAGCTGGGAGTGCAGGCAGGAAGTGTGTCTGGGTTTTAAATCACAAGTTAGGGTTTTAAGGCCTCCCTCCAGATGGTGAGAGGCTCCAGGGACCAAGAATGTGTCACCTCAGCCTCAGGGTGACACGGTGCACACTCCTGCATGTCGTCGG
Organism: Dasyprocta punctata; assembly: GCA_004363535.1. NCBI lineage: Eukaryota > Metazoa > Chordata > Mammalia > Rodentia > Dasyproctidae > Dasyprocta > Dasyprocta punctata. The sequence goes on along the minus strand of RJWM01039065.1, from coordinate 5,753 downwards.
TGCCCCAGGGCTCCCATCCTATGCTGTCACTCCCATAGCAAAAGACACCCGCACCCCAGGGGATGAGGGCAGGCCTGGCGTCTGCCTTGCGCCTGCTCCTCGCCTTACTCCCCCGCATCCCATCCATCAGCTGCTGAATCACGGCCACGACACGGTTGCTTCTCTCTCCTCTGCTGTGCATCATCTCTTGCTGGGCCATGGCACTTGCCTGCTCCCTGGCCTCCCTGGACCGTCCATCCTCTGGCAGCCAGAGGGAGCCCTTTTTTTGAGACAAGTTTTCATGCTGTAATTCAAGCTGACCTTAAACTCACAGTGATCCACCTGCCTCAGCCTCCTGAGGGCTGGGATTCTAGATATGCATCACCATGCCCAGCAGCCAAAAGGATTCTTTCAAAATGTCAAGTCAAAATCATATAAAGCCCACCCCATCTCTCTCAGAACATGCCTGTTTCTGTGTGTGGTCTACAAGTTTCTATATAATCTCTACTCTGGCTACTCTTCCCCTGGCTCCCTGCACTGACTTTCCTGGGACACACCAGGTACCCCACCACCACAGGACCTTTGCACATGTTGTTACCCCCCTGTTTGGAATAGTTTTCAGCCAGATATTCACATACAAGATCCTTTAGTTACTTCAGGCCTCTATTAAAAGGATTTCCATGCCCCCTACTCTTGTAAGGTGGCCCCCAGACAATCTCCATTTGTAGGTCCATGCTTCCGCATGAGTGTCCACGTGACTGTACTCATGTGGAGACCATGTACCTCTTGTTCATGCCCCCACCTCAGGCCCCACTGAAAGACCAGCAGGACAGAGCCAGGCAAGCAGGGCGTCAGCTTGACGGGCCTGGTACCTCATCTCAGAGCACCCTGGACCCGAGTGAGAGAGTCACAGGCCATGAGGGGCAGCCGTGGGGACAGAGCTGGCCAATGTCACTTCCATCAGGCCAGGGCGCTTTCCTGGTGGAGATTTCGGGAGCCTGATCCCATTCTCTCACCACTCCAGCAGGGCAGGAACATGTCATGGTTGACACACTGTGTAAACTTGAGAAGTTTAGAAGTTTAACTAACACTCAACAGGGAGCCAGGGTCCTTACTTTGTAAGTATCCTCATCCTGTGCAAGAGGAGGGCACAGAGATGGTGTGAGTGCTACAGCTGTCCTGGGGGAGGGGGCAGGTAGCCTGCTTGCAATATAAGGGAGAAAAAGAAGATTGTCCCTACATCCACCCCACCCCACCCCCTCCACTGTTTTGCTCTTGTTACTTTTGCTGTCTTCTGCCACCCTGAAATGTTGCCCCTGTGCCATGCCAACCTGCCTTGGAGCCAACTGATTATGGACTGAAACCTCCACAAACTGTGAACTAAATAAACCTTTCCTTCCTTAATTTGGGGTGTTGGGTATTTTATCTCAGCAATGGGAGGAAAGTAACTAGCACAGACCACAACAGCCCCACTTGGCAAGTGAGGAAGTCACGGTACGGCACAGGAGGGAGACGCACCTTTCTTCAAAGAGCTCGTTACCCTGGCTCTGAAGCAAGATGAGCGCAGTGTGAGCCCTGAGCCTGCAGCCCGGGCTGGGTCCCCGCTCAGCCACTTCCGAGCTGGGCAGGTTGCTCGTCCCTGTGCAGCTTCCACATTTTTCCATCGGTAAGTGGGTGACAGGGATGCCAGACCCTGGCCTTTTTATGAGCATCATGAAAGTGAGCATCACTGGGGCCAGACACTGAATTCAAGGGAGGGGACCTCAGCCAGGATCAGCCAGGAGGGGTGAGGAGTCCTGTGGCTGCTTTGTTTTTCTGTGGATGTTTGTTGTTTAGTTTTGCGAACCAACCAATGCAGCCGCTTCCCTTCACAAGCAGTGTGTCTGTCAAATAAAAACACAGGAGGCGCATAAAGCGCTTCCACCAAGTACACTCCATGAACCCGGGCCACTCCATTTTATTGACAAAGTCGGACCCGAGCACAGCACTCGTCCTAGCCCACCTGTTTCCCTCAAGTTCCGGGCACAAACCTCCAGGCAAAGAGTTCCAGGCTCGCTCTGTCCCCCTGGATGCCTGCTCAGCCCTGAGGTCACCTTTGCATTCTCTGCTCCCAACTCCAGGCCTCAGCCCACACACACACACACACACACCCTCATGCATACAAATGCATGTGCAATCCAAAACTCTAGCCCTAAGGCTCTGAGTCCCAGCCTTCTTTGCAAATCCCACCCTGGGCCTCCTTGAAGCCCCGCCCCTGACCAGATGCCCACCTCCCCTCCTGCAGGGCAGAGGGCCTGCACAGCAGGGATCTAGCCAGGGAAATCCACTGGTCCTTGCCGCCCTGCCAAGAAGACAAATGGGCTCCCCTTGCCCCACCCCTTCCACCTCTGTACCCTTCCCAGTGACCAGGACTGAGCCTGGCCAGGCCTCTAATATTCCCCTCACCCAACCCTAAGATTTGGCAAATTGGTCACCTGGTGACAGACACTAGCACTGGAGCAAGCTGGACTCTGGTCTATCTTGGAACTGGGGAGAAGGTGAAACCCACAGCTCCACGTGGCTACAGAGAGAGGCAGTTGGAACCACTCGGCAGCTCAGCGGGGCCAGCCTGAGCTGGGAAGGTCAGGGCGGAGCTGGCAGGGCTGCAGCCTCACGGTTTTCCTGCTCCCAGCTGAGCTGGAGCTGGACAGAGTCACCGAGGAGGCTTGAGAGGGATGCAAGGAGGACCCTGTGGTCCTTCTCATGCTCCTTCAGTCTCTCGGCAGTAGACCAAGGTCCCAGGCCAAGGAGGCGCAGGACTCCACTGTCATGAACTGGAAATTTATGTGGGAAGAATGAACCCGATTGGGAGCAGGCATTGTGAAGGAGGCTGGGGCAGGACTGCCAATGGAGCTGGCCTCTGGGCATGAGCAGGGATGGAAAGGAAGGACAGAGGAGGACCAGCTCAGAGGGACAGCGCAGAGGAAGCCAGAGGTGAGGATGCGCTCGGAGGGAGCAAGAGAGGGCTCCTGGTGGGCAGAGGGGACTGCGAGGGCCAGGCCACATCCTGAAAGGTGGCTCCAAAGTGGAGGCCTGAGCTGCCCGAGCAGAGTGTAGACCACGTCCCCCAAGCCAGAGTTCCTTGCCATGGTCAGCACCTGTCACCCGCCTCGCTAAACGCACAACCTGCGAAGGCATTTTGACATTTTAAATGTAACATGCTATCCATTTATTTCTAAAGCAAACTTTATATGCTTGACTTTACTGGAAAAATAAATTAGAAACCAAAGCAGCATTACTAATTGCAGCCAGGTATGACAGCCTGGTACAGGGCTGGGCCTGAGGCTGGCTCTCACTTGGTTTCAAAGGAAATGGTCAGTTGCTAGGAAAGAATTAAGACATGTTAGCAACAAACAGAGACTGCTCCATGAAGAAAAGGAGAACAAGTAAGGACCCAACTTTCTAGCCACGTAGCCCCGTGTGATGTCCAGAGGTCTGAGTCACACTTGGTGGATGTCTCGTGTCACCAACCCCTGGAAAGCAGATGTTATCTGGCTCACACCTCCTCCAAGTGCCACCCCCTGCTTCTCTCTGCCAAATGGCTGTGTCCACAGCCTCAGCAGCCCACCTCATCCCCATACGTGGCAAGCAGGGAGTGCCAAACAATTAACACCCCCAGAGCATGGCTCACAGGAGTTGGGGTACCAACGCCCCATCTCCCTCCATCCTGAGATCCCTCCATCATGTGTGACTGGCTCCATCTCCCTGCCCTCTCCAGATGTCCTCTGCCCTAGCAGACTGAACCCCACAACCTTAGCTGGCATCCTGCCTTCCCCCGCTTACTTTCTGATACCCTAACAGAGCTTCCTGAGTTCACTCCCAGATCAACATTTGCTCTTGATTCTGGTCTCTAGCTCTGCCCCGGGACAGCCCCAACCAAGGAACCAACCACCAGTGACATTCGTCTCACTTGCAGCATCAGACCCCAAATCTAAGAAACTCAGTCCAAAGAGACCCAGAAAACAACTTGACTCTTATAACTAGATATGAAATCAACTTCCGAGAAGCCTGCTCTGCCTTTTATGCAGGAAGGAGCTGGACGCTTCCATGAAATATTTCCATATGGGATTGATTACTGAGGGTGAGACTAGAACAGAATCAATGGGATCTGCACAGAGTGTGAACTCGGATGGTGCCAGGGTGTGCCCGGGGAGCTGGGCCAGGCACAGCGGCCGTCAGGGAGGACGCTGCAGGAGACCAGCAGGGCAACTGCCCTCAGCAGGAATTTGGGAAAAGCAATCACCAGGGATTTGTAACAGATTACACTGGGGAATGATGGAGGAAGAGTTTCTGACTTATGGTGGATACCTGTGTCAGCCGCTTGCCAGACAAACACGGAGCAGGAGTGCGGGGAGAGAGGTCACAAGTTCAGAATCGGGTACAGAACTTGCGCTGATCTCAGAGCACCCAGGCGGAGATGGTGGCAGCCTGTGGGGTGTGGGACCCAGCTCAGAGGAGACAGGAGAGCCTGCAGATGTGAGGGGAGGGCCTGTGAACTAACAGGGGTGTGTGTCTGTGGTTGGGTGTGTGTGTGTGTGTTTAATTGGTATCTGTAAAATACACATAGCACACAATGTATCATCTCAAACATCCACCTGTGGCCCCTTGAGCTGCTTGCAGATTTCAGCCACTGTGAATTATACTGCTGCAAACATGGGTGAACAAACGTCTCTTGGAGATCTTGCTTTCCAATTTCAATTCCTGTGGGTATCTGTCCAGAAGTGGAGTTGCCAGATGTCTTAGTCACATTCTCATCCCTGGGACAAAACACTCAACACCCACAATTTAAGGGAGAAGAGGTGCACTTTGGCTCACACTTTCAGTCTGGGGTTGGGAGGCTCAGACACAGAAGCGGTGTGGGGGGAGAAGGACGGCTCCTGCCAGGGCAGGCAGAGAGCAGAGAGCCACGGAGGGAGCGGACCCTCCACGCCACACCGCCAGACCCCACCTCCTAACAGCAAGTCATGGGCTCCATAATCCGGAAGCCCCTCTCTGAACACACAAGGCTTACAGGAATATTCTAGATCAAAAGCATAACACTGGGCCCTACCCCTGTACGTCTATATCTACTATTTCAAGGAACCACCATGCTTTTTTCCACGTGCTATTTTACTTTCTCACTGACCGTGCACAAGGGTTCCAGTTTCTCCATATCCACATCAACACTTGTTACCTTTCGGGGCTTTTGGTTTTGGTTTATTTTTAAAATAGTAGCCATGCTAATGGGTGTGTGCTGGTTCAGAAGTTTTTAAGTTACAGATGTCGAAAAGGCACAGAGCAAAACAAGGATGCATGTGACATGGTAAAAGGCGAGAGATGGGTTACAGCACTGCTTATGTCAGTACCAACCTGGCAAACCCAGATCTGCTGGGGACGTGGTTACCTACAAGCGGCAACACTGTGACAACATTGACTGTTCCGTTAATGTGAAGTCCGAAAGCTGGTTTGTAATTCAGGCTCTTTTCTGCATGGCCATGTTCAGCAACTAGTGATGGTGACATTTCCCCTCCAGCTTTACACTGACTGTCTTGGATGTACCCAGGACCTGTGTGGAGTGGCCAGAAGGTCTCCTGCTTCTAGGACTCTGGCCTTTTGAGCAGGAGGAAAATGTCCTGCCCAAAGATCTCCCTACATCTCACAGCAAGAACCTCTGTGTGCTCACACACATGATCTGCACCTAGGGGTCTGTTAAAGCAAAGATTGCTGGGCCCAAGCACAGCTCTTTGGCTCAGTGA
>RJWM01039064.1:0-16405 GCA_004363535.1 Dasyprocta punctata | reverse complement strand
AAAACGGGTGTGGGAACGGTTTTCAGTCAGCAGGGATGGGTCTGCGGCACAGCAAAGTTCACCAGAGTCACTGTCCCTAAAGCTGGGGCCCCATCCAGTCCTCAGTGGCTGGGGAACCTGACTGGAGAGAAGAGACAGGGCCTCCGAGCCACCTGATAGATATCTTGCCTCCCTTGCAGGGAAGGGCTTCGTCCTCCCACCTGCCCATGTAATCATTGTAATCATCGGGTCAGTTAAGAAAGGCAGGCAGGTACCTGGTTAGGGAAAAGGTGGGGCCCTTTAAATAACAGGAGCAGGCTGAGTGGATGAGCTGGAGAGGACAAGCAGACATAAGAGAACCTTGACCCACCCAGGGCAAGAGAGATTAAAAGGAATCCTTAAAAGCAGAGTGTCAGCCAGGTGCATAGCACGCCTCTGTAATCCCAGCACTTGGGAGGCTGAGGCAGGAGGATTGCCATGAGTTTGAGCCTAGCCTAGGCAACATAGTGAATTCAAAGCCCGCCTGGTCTACACAACGAGACCCTGTCTCAAAAAACAAAAGCAAAAACCCATCAGAAGGTCTTGAGCAGTGGACAAGGCCAGTGTAGTTAATGAGATGGACCACCAGGGGCACAGGATTTAGGGAGAACCATTGCCCAATGTGCTGCAAATGGCGCTCTTTAACCTCTGTGTCCTCAGCACTTGCCTCTGCACCCTGCCCTGGTGTTTGGCCTTTTTCTTTCAGATGCTCCACCCACAGGCTTCAGGAATTTCTGGTTTTGCTCAGGCTTTGTGCTTGCCAGGCGGGAGCCTGCTTAGGTCCAGCTCTGCACACGGCTTCATCCCAAGCAGACCCGCGTGGAGGGGGGGCTCGGTGTCCAGGGCCCCCCAGGGGACATGACTGTGCCTCCTCTTGCAGCCCTTCCTCTGAGAGATCCCATCTGCGATCAACAAACCAGAGAAGCCGCAGGCTGCCTTGTCCAGGGGACAGTGCCAGTGACAGTGAATAGGGAGGCACTGGGGCCACGTCACAGCCCCGGAGCAACCGGGAAGGAGACTTGTGGCAAAATGTTCCCGTGAGCAGGGTCAGAAAGAGCACGACGCCAAGGCTGCGGCCCTGCCAGGGACCGTTGCTGAGACGATGCTATCAGAGTCCCCAGGGCACCAACCTCCTGGTTCCTCTGCGCACCTAGAACCCTTGGGTCACAGCCAGAAATCTGAACTGTGAAGGAGTTTTCCCAGTGGTTCTTCTGGACCCTGCAGGAGGAGAAGGGTGCACCATGCAGAGAACTGCTCAGGAAAGCGTTTTGCAGAATATTTCTGCCGTGCAGACGCATTGAAGGATTTCCTTACACCCTTTCACTCCTGATATTCTACATTTGCAAATAAAAATATGGAAGTGGACTTTTAGGAGTAAAGATAAACTGAGTGAAAATTAAAACAAAAGGTTAAAAATTAAAAATACGTAAGGAATGCCAGGCACGGCAGTACACACCCAGACTCCCAGCATTCAGGAGGCTGAGACAGGAGGATTACTGCAAATTCAAGGCCAGCCTGTACTACACAAAAAAATAAAACCTTAAAAAGTATGTAAGTAACAAAGAGGAACGACAAGTTGACTGGAGAAGAACCTGGCGACAGGGACACAGGGGCGACCACTGAATGGCCCAGGTGAGCAGGACAAAGCTGTAGCCTTGCAGTGGAGGCACAGGACGAGAGGACCTTTCCATCTGGACTTGGGCAGTGCGGGTTCGGGGCCAACTCTGGGTTCCCAGCTGTCAACGTGGGGTAAAGTGTCAAGGTCAGGGTACCGGGAAGTCTGAATGCGACAGTGACTTTATTAAGCCCTGCCTCGTGCCAGCCGGGCCCAATACATCATGAGTCACTCAGTTGCCACAGAAACCCTTTGAGGCAGACGCTGTCATTAATCCCATTGTTCAGATGAGAAAACTGAGAAACAGGTTTCAGAACTCACCCAGCGCAAGTCTGGGAAACAAGTATGGACTTGCTCAGCAAAGATACAGGCCTCGGAAGGTCAGGAGCAGTGGCTTTTTTTCCAAAGCGTCAGCCTAATCCTTTAATCAGAAGGAAGCCTTTAGATTCTTCTCTTTCTCCCTCTCTGTTGGTTTTTGAGACAGGGTCTCACTATGCAGTTTAGGTTCCTCTTCAACTCACTATGTAGCCCAGGCTGGCCTAGAACTCCTGGTGATCCTCCTGCCTCAGCTTCCCCGACTTCTCACATTGCACTCTTCCCAAAGGGTCACACTCTCTGACACAGAGATCCTGATGCGTACCCACAGGGAAAACATCACCCCTACAGTGACAAGTTAAGCATTGTTACCCGTAAGGGAGCACAGGAGGGCGGCATCCAGGAGTTACACCTGCCTGGTGATTCAGAGGTGGCGCCTGTCCTTTGAACTCCAGGAACTGCGCTGTGGGGCTGAGCTTGGGTTTCCTTCACCCGGGAGATCTGGCTCAAGTCCCAGGCCTGCCACCTGCTGGCGGGGGATCACCCCAGCCGCGGCTTGGAACAAGCCTCTCGCCTGACTCAAAACACAGCAGCTGAGGGAACCTCTGAGTGACTCCTTTTCATTGTCATTTTGTTTCTTTTGAGACAGGGTCTCACTATGTAGTTCACGCTGGCCTCAAACTCATTATGTGGCCCAGGCTGGTCTTAGACTCAGCATTATCCTCCTGCCTCAGCCTCCTGATTACAGGCGCAGGCCACCATACACAGTTGGACGTATGCTTTGGGCCACAGGAAATTTAAAATTAGCTTTTATGTGATGCTTAGCAGACAAGAGGCTGACCTTGAGAAAGCGTTTGAGGCAGTGTCTGGTGTCGGTGGTTTGTGCACTGTAGAAAGTTGGCAGCAGGCCTGTCCAGCTGCACCAAGGCAGTCACTGTCGCACAGGACGGGAGGGTCACAGGCACTCGTCCTGAAGCCGGGGTGGTCGGAGGAGGCAGCAGAGCTGGCGTGGTGACCGCTTCCCTGCCGGACCCCGCAGAGCCCGCTGCTCCGTTCTGCCATTAATCATCCCGGCTCCTGGACGGTCCCAGGGTAAACGAGGACGCGCTGTTTTCCACGAGAAAAGAACCCGACCTACCTTGGGAAGGATCTTTTTTTAATAAAGACAAAGCCTGGGCAGTGACTCATCCTAATGAAAAAGCGTTTTCAATGGAGCGCCCTTCGGCTGGTAAGTGGCTCTCACTGGACATCTTCATTTCATTAGACCACGCATGTGGCCCGGACTCAGTCCCCAGGCCGGAGAGGCCCCTGCTCTTAACCCAGCGCCACTAATGCAAACGAACAGATCCCGCCCGGGCCTGGCAGGATCAGCAGCCTCCATCAGCGAGCCCGCTCAGGCTCCGCGGCCCTGGTCTCCCCTAAATGGGGTTTTAATTGCTCTCCAAACTGCACTGGCTAAAAGAAGGTTCAGTAACAGACAGGAAGGAGTAAGATGAGTCAGCACAAAGGGGCCGGGAAGTGAAAAGGCGGGGCGTGATGGCGACAGTTACAAATGACAAAGGCTGGGACAGGCTCCGCTGAACGGGCTCCAGCATTGTAATTAGGCTGAAAGGGGCTTGGACGGGAACGCAAGGGACGGGGACCTTGATGACACGCTCCCGGGTCCTCTCGGGGTTACTGTGAGTGCCGCTCCTGGTTCCAAACATGGCCTGCAAGAGACGTTCAGCGCGTCCATCGGGTTGAGGATCCCCACGGCGTCGTCGGGGCAGATTCTCAGATGAGCCCACGTGACTGTGGCACCATCAAAGGGGGCAGTGCGGGACCCCGTGTCCTGGTGTATGTGACTCTCTCGGGTCGGCCCAGAGTTGGAAGAGAGGAGAGGAGATGGAGAGCCGCCAGGCAGCAGTCCTGTCCTGGCCCTGGCTCTGCGGAGCTGTGCACCTGCTCAAGGCTGGCAGGTCCATGAGGCACGTTTTCTCAGCACGCAAAGTCCACAGGTGAACACGTGGTCCCAGGGGTCCGGGAGAGAAGCCACGGAGAGCCAGGTCTGGGTCCTGTGTCTGCCCCGGTGTGACTTCGGGTTCATGTGCCCACTGCCGTGTGAGCCTTGTGGGAAATACGATTAAAAACAAAACCCGCGCCCAGCCCAGGGAACCTCATCACCAAGGTAGAGAGAAGGACAATTACTGAATTACCGACTAAGCACTTAAACCAGGATGTGATGAGCGCCGCAGCCCATGGGAAAACCTGCTAACCGTGGCCACAGCCCCTGACCTCGGGGCCATCTCCTCCCAGGAAGCCATGCGATCAGACTCATGTTCTTTCTAGATGATTCCGTGGCAAAGAGGTGCCTCCCAGGTCCTGGAAGCCACATTCCTGAACCGAGTGAGCGCCGAGTAGCTTGTTTAGCCATCTGCATATTTTTGAGAAGGACAGGGTGTGTGTGAGGCCTTTGTCCCCGTTCCCTTCTCCTCCCGCCATATCACATTTCAGCTCTGATCCTGACTCACCAGGAGCTGCTTTAACGAAAACCAGAGCACAGCCAGGTGTCAGGGGGCGTGGCAGAGCCACCAGGCAGTGACCTTGGCCGACTCGGGGGCCCAGGTGTCACCTGAAGAGGCCAGAGTTCCACCAGAGGGTCACAGTGTCACAAGCAGCACCTTCTCTTTTCTCCGCGGAGTCTGCCCCATCTCGTCCTTTCTGGAAATCGGCCCCTGTGCTCTCTGAGGTTTCCAGGGCTCTGTGTGGAGCAGGCGCCCGCGGTTTCTAGGACATCTGGGCAGCCTCAGGCTCCTCAGGTTTCTAGCAAAGCTATCAGATGCTGACAAAGATCTTGAATTGAACATGAATTCAAATTCTCTGCTTCCCAGTAGGCCACTGCTTGATGTTTTCAAGGCAGGTAACTGCCGATCTCATCTTCGATCCAATATTCACACTGCCGCAGCCTGTTGTGTGTTTATTTGTTCACTTTTTCATTCCTTTTATGAAACCATACCAACGGCCAACTCTAGACGGTGTGACACAGGACAGATTCTGCCTCTGTGCCGACGCAGAGACCAACAAATGTCGAGTGTGGGTTTGAGTCATCCAGCCCTTAAGGATGCTGGGGGGAGGGGGTGTCCAGGGAACCCAGGGGTCACGGGGCATGGGGTCTGCATCCTATGATACCTCGAGTTCCTGCATTCAGTGCAAAGGCCAGCAAGCCTTTCTCGGAAAGCATCTGGTAGCAGATAAACCTATAAGGAAGTTTACCTTGAACTTGGCATTTGGCCAAAGTCTGATTCAGCTCTGCAGTTAGACTCGCCCTTGGACTGTCAACTCGATTGTCTATTTGGACAATTGGGACGTCACATACCTAGGTTACCACTAACTCGAATCAGTGTTGTGGTGACACAAAGAAAGATCTTCAGACTTACTGGACTACCCGACTCTCACATTCAAGTAAATATTCTAGATCCAAGTGTAGTGAAAATACTCAGATATCAATGCAGAGGTTTTCATTTTGGGGATTGCTTTGATGCCCTCCCATCATTACCAATGATCAAATCTTTTTTTTTTTGTGGCACCAGGGATTGAACTCACAACCTCGCGCCTGCCAGGCAGGTGCTTAAGCCACTGAGCCAAACTCCCAGCCCTAGTTTTTTGAGACAGGGTCGCACTATGTAGCCCAGGCCGGCCTTGTGCTCACGTTGTAGCCCAAGCCGGCCTCAAACTCACAACGCTCCTCTACCTCAACCTCCCGAGTGCTGGGATTAAAGGCGTGCGCCACCATACCTGGTTACCAATGATCAAATCTTTAAGTTCAGGAATTAAAGAATAGGTAAATCTTTTGTCCCTTGCCAGTGGAGACAAGGGGGCTCTGTCTTTTTTTACTGTCTCTGTTTCTAGCTTATCTCGCTCTCCCTCTCTCTGTCTCTCACCTAACCACGGCAGTGGTCAAAGTCAAGAGACCTAATAATAATACCAATGTCATTCTATCCTCTAGATAATTGTCCAGTAGTGATTTTTGTAGCAATTTTTTTCTGATCTAGTTTCTAGTCTGGGTTACATTGTGCTTATATTGCGTTGCCATGTCCCTTTCCTCTAATCACAATCAATTCTTCAATCTTTTTTTCTTTTTGGTCTTTAATGACATTGGCGTTTTTTTAAGAGCACAGGTCGTTTCTTAGTAGCGTGTTCCCCATTTTAGCTTTGCTGTTTCCTCATGATTACAATCAGCCTTCCTCTTGATTAGAATTGGGTTGCTCATTCTGAACAAGATTTCTGTCTAAATGACAGGGAATCTTTCTCAGTGCATCACGCGAGGAGGCAGGTGACACCCATGTGTCCCATCGTCACTGATGGCTTCATTCAGGTCGTGCCCTACAGATCTTTCCACTGCAGAGTTCCCTTTCTTCTCACTGCAGTTAACACAAACATTCACTGGGGTGGACTTTGCCATGTAGATGGCACCTGAGTCTTTATCTCAATCTCTATATTGAGAGATTGATTTTGAGGGATTTTAAGGAGTTGACCCATGCAAGCATGCAGCTGTGGAGATGGCGAGTCCAGTGTGAAAGGGAGGATGGCAGGTTAGTGACTCAGAAAAGAGCTCATCTGAAGTCATTCTGGATGCAGAATTTTCTCTTCCTTGGGGGAACACTGCTGGTCTTTTCTCTTAAGGCTTTCAAGCCCCCTCTCCATAATGAAAGTAAATTTGCTGTTTACATTGGTACATTTTTTTGGAACCAGAAATTGAACTCAGGACCTTGCACTTGCCAGGCAGGTGCTGTGCCACTGAGCTACATCCCTGGCCCCACACTGGTACATTTCAGATATACATAATGATAGCGTTCACTGTAGGGAATTTGTTCCTGTACATAGTTTATCTTGCTCCTTTTGTACCATTCCCCTCCCCTCAACTCCTCTTTCCCTCCTTATTTACAAAACCTTCGTTGTCATTTCTTCCTTCGATTCTCTATTTTTTCCCTTGTTGCTCTTCCCATTTAAACATTTTCTTCCTATTTTCCAATATCTATTTTGGTCCTTTTTACACTTTTGGTTCCTCACGCCAAAGAAACAAAGCACTATTTAAACATGTATTCGATTTATTTCACACTTAAGAGTATGGTCTCAAGGTGTATCCATTTAACTAGAAATGTCTCAAGTTTATATTCTTTATGGCAGAGTCAGAGTAGTACTCCATTATATAAAAACAAACAAGACAAAACAAAAGCCACGCCTTCTTTAGCCAGTCATCAGTTGTTGGGCATTTAAGCTGTTTCCACGATTTAGCTATTACAGACTGTGCTGCTATAAACATGGGTGTACATATATCGCTGTGGTATGATGCTTTTAATTCTTTTGGGAAGAAACCAAGAAGGGGAATAACCAGATCAAATGAAGCTTCTAGTCCTAGTTTTTTGAGGAATCTCCACACCGATTTCCACAGTGGTTGCACCAGTCTACACTCCCACCATCAGTGGAAAAGGGTTCCTTTTTCCTTACGGACCCTTCAGGATTTGTTACTGGTTGATTTCTTGTAATAGCCACTCTTTCTGGAGTGAGATAGAATCCCAACATTGCTTTAATTTGCATCTCTTGAATGACCAGTGATGTTGAACATTTTTTCATAGATTTATTTGCTGTTTATATTTCACCTGAGAAGTGTGTATTTATCTCAGATGCCCATTTTTGGATTGGGTATTTAAATTTGGGAGGACTGATTTTTTGAGTTCTTTCTATGTTCTCGATGGTAATCCTTTGTTTGAGGAACAGTTGGCAAACATTTTCTCCCACATTGTGGTTGTCTCTTCACTCTGTTGGTGGTTGGTCTTGCTGTGCAAAAGCTTTTCCAACAGGATGAGATCCCAGTTGCTTATTATTCTTTGTGATAGTTCCTGTGCCATCAGGGTTTTGTTCATAAAAAGTCTTTGCCTACACCAATGTCTTCAAGAGTTTTACCTACTCTATGTTCCAGAAGATTTAATGTTTCTGTTTTTTTTTGGGGGGGGTGGGGATTGAACTCACAACCTCGTGCCTGCCAGAGCAGGCGCTTAAGGAACTGAGCCAAACTCCCAGCCCTTAATGTTTCCGTTTTAATATTAAGATCTTTTGGATCTTGCTCCTTGATCCATTTTGCCTGTCTGTTTCTTTGGATTGGTGAATTGATACCATTTGCACTGCTGATTATAACTGATATCTATTGCCTCACTCTTGTCATGTTATTTTCCTGTTGTTGGCTCCCCCTTTCCCCCTCTGTTTAATTACTTGCCTTGTCTGATGGATTCATTATAGTGGGGCTCAAGGGGTTGTAGTACTCATCATCTCTTCCTAGAATGGCCTTCAGAACATTTTGGAGTGCTAATTTGGTGGTTATGAATTTCTTCAGGTGTTCTTTATCATGGAAGTATCTTATTTCTCCATCAATTTTTTTTTTTTTTTTTTTTTTGCAGCACCAGGAATTGAACTCACAACCTCGCGCCTGCCAGACAGGCACTTAAGCCACTGAGCCCAATTCCGGGCCCTGTTTTTTGAGACAGGGTCGCACTGTGTAGCTCAGGCCGGCCTTGAGCTCACATTGTAGCCCAAGCTGGCCTCGAACACACAATGCTCCTCCTACCTCAGCCTCCCAAGTGCTGGGATTAAAGGCGTGCGCCACCACGCCCGGCTCTCCATCAATTTTGAAACATAGTTTTGCAGGATACCTCAATCTGGGTTTAAGGTTGTTTTCTTTTGGGGATTGAAATACTTCACTCCAAGCTTTCTTTAACTTGAGGGTTTGTGTTGAAAAGGCTGTTGTGACTGTGATGGACTTTTCTTTTTAGGTGACTTGTTTCTTTTCTCTAACATGATTTTATATTCTATTCTTATGCTGAATTTCTGGAACCTTGACTATTTTATGTTTTGGTGTAGAACTTTTTTGATCTTGGTTAATTGGAGTTCTATATATGTCATTTATATGTTATTTGTATGTTACATTTTTTCTGTCTTGGAAAGTTTTATGCCATTACTTCTGTGAACTTTTTTCTTATGTTGTTTGCACTATCTTCTGCTTTTTCATTGATTTTGATCAATTTTATGTTATTCTCTTTTTTGTTTGTTTGTTTGTTTTTGTTCCAGGGATCAAACTCATGACCTCATGCTTGCTAGGTGAGCAGCTGTGCCCCTGAGCTAAATCCTGGGCCCTGTTATTCTCCTTTGAATCATCTAGCAACTGTTAGATTGATTTTTCATGGTTCCTTGCTATTTTGTTTTTATTTAAGAGAAAATGGACACAGAAAAGAGAAACAAAAAGCTAAAGGGACCAACGTCTCTAAAACAACTGCCCATATCATCAGGCCTAGTACAATCAAACAAAGTAGTTCAGAATAAAGCCAATAGAAAATAAGGCAATGGTCACAGAAAAGAGAAACAAAAAGCTACAGGGACCAACTAACACCAACAACAAATCCGATACTGTAACATTATAGGTTTACAAAATGAGATGATTGGAGTTTGACAATGGTTGTAACAATGTATATTGTTACCTTCAAAGGGGTTGCTCAGATTGATAGATACAGACATGCAAAATTGATCCAATCTTATGAGTATCAACTGTTCTCTTTCAGTGGTTAATGCATTTAGTAGTATAGTCATTTTGACCACCTTATGTATACCCACATATAAATCTATGTCTTTTTCCTTTTCCCTTCCTTCCTTCCTCCTTTCCCCTTGTAATACCTCTTGTTATCTTCAAAATAACTGCCCATACCATCGGGCCTAATATAATCAAACAAAATAGTACTGAATAGAACTAATAACAAATAAAACAATACAAGCAATACATACTAGTACAACATTGATCTCTATAATGCCTCATATTACCTTCTAATCAGTTGCCTATATCATCTGTTATAGTACAATTAAACAAACCAAAATAGAAAATCACTCAAAACAGAACAAGGAAAGCAATACAGGGTTTCAAAACAAGATGATCAAATATCAATTAAGGCTATTCTAATATATTTTGTTATCTTTGGAATAGCTGTCTATGTCATCATATATAATGAAATTAGACAGGTCGAGATAGAATAAGATCAAACTAAACAGCTCATTGAAGACATTACTGGATTCAAATCCTGATGATGGATTATTTAATTGTCTGCCCTGCTTGGTGAGATTTCTCTGCTGCTGTTTCTGGAGCTGTGGACTTTTTATCTCTCTCTAAAATGTCCTTCAGAATTCTTTGTAGGGTTGACTTGGTTGTCATAAATTCCTTTAGTTGTTCTTTGTCATGGAAGTATCTTGTTTCTCCATTGATTTTGAAAGATAGTTTTGCAGGGTACATCAATCTGGGTTAGAAGTTGTTTTCTTTCAGGGCTTGAAATACTTCACTCCAAGCTCTTCTGGACCTGATGGTTTGTGTTGAGAAGTCTGTCATGATTCTGATGGGTTTTCCTTTGTAGGTGATCTGTTTTTTCTCTCTAATAGCTTTTAATAGTCTGTTTTTGTGTTGAATTTCTGGGATCTTGATTATTATATGTCTGGGTGTAGGTATATTTTATGTTTAGCTGGAGTTCTATATGCTTCACTTATCTGAAAGTCACTTCCTATTCCCATGTTTGGAAAGTTTTCTGAAATTATTTCTGTAAATAGGCTTTTAATTTGATTTGTATTGACCCCTGCTTTTTCACTCACACCTTTAATTCTTAAGTTATGTTTCTTTGGGTTGTCTTGCAACCGTTGTATTGTTACTTCCAGGTTTCTTGTTATTTTTAAGAGATCTTTCCTTTCTCAATTGTAAGCTGTAAACCTATCTTCAAGGTTTGAAAGTCTATCTTTAGTTTCCTTCACGTGGTTTTGCCAACTTTCCTTGGATTTTTTGAATTCCTGGTAGTCTCTTTGAATCTGTTTCATGTGTTCTAAATCTTTTTTGTATTGTTCATTCCAGGTTTCCCTCATTTTCCTATGCTCCATTTTTTCATCTATGTCTCCTCTAGGGTTGCCTAGCAGTTCTTTTGTCATGTTTTTCATTTCTTCTGTTAGTTGAGTTAGTATTTCTGTTCTAATTTCTTTTATAGCCTTTTAAGGTTGTTTCTTTACTTCTGTTGCCATCACATCACAAACTTCAGTTGTGGGACTCCCGATCTCCTCTGCGTTTGCATCTCCTGGATTTGCTCTGCTTGAACTGGAGGCCAGAGACTGCCCCCTGCTTCTTTGTCTTGGCATTTTCCTTCATATCCCTGGGCAAGTTGGTACCGGGGACTCAGGCACTCCCTGCTTTGGCCATAACCTCTCCGAAGCGAGACAGGTTCTTCCAGCCGGCACCGACTATTGATATCTGATGGTTGCCACTGGGGGCGCTGTTACAGTGCTATCCACTGCCTTTCCCCAGCCTGCCTTGGTTCTGAGATGGCTGGTGGGGTGCCTGTGGGGGCCCGCGGCCACCTGTGAACCTGGACCGGTGGATTGGTCACCTGCAGACTCTCCACAACACCCCTGGAGCCGCTGTCTCCAGACCAAGCCTGTCACCCGCAGGGACCCACTGAGGTGGCCCCCAATATGCTCGCAGGGACTGGGTTCAGCCTGAGCAACTTCCGCAGGTCCGCGCCCAGCCAGGAGTCCCCAGCCCAACTCCACGATGTCTCCCCGCCAATCTCCCCCTCATGCGGGAGGGTGAGGACGTCCCCTCACAGTTCTCCAGGTTGGCTCCCCCTGTCCACTGCCGCTCTCCCCCAAAGCAGTCTTTCTGGTCTAAGGGCTTCAAGTTCACCGCCGCCACAGCTGCAGCTCTTGGAACATGTGTTCCCAGGTTCCAGGGATTCCTTTCACAGAGAGGATCCAGCTCCTGGCAGAGGCACCGCCAGCCACCGCCCTCTCCGTCTAAGTGCCTCTTTCCACTCTCTCTGTGGGCCTCAATTCTCACTTTAGATTCTTCCTGGGTCCAGAGGACCCGCCTCCCTCCTTCTTGTCTTTCCCATGTTACTATATTCCAGCATCTGGATGGTATCTTTCAGGGAGGTCATTTATCCTGTTGTTTACTGTTCCACCATCTTGTCCCAGGCCCCCCCCCGTTCCTTGCTATTTTTGAGAAATCTTTCTTTTCATGATCACTAATTGAAATCCTGTCTTCTGTATCTGAGATTCTGTCCTCATATTGGCTCATTCCACTGCATAATCTTTTAATGGAATTTTTAATCTCCTGGATAGCTGAATCTTTTTCATGGGATTCATTTCTTCCCTATGTTGGGTGTTTATGGTTTCCTTCATTTTCCTAAGCTCCTCTATTTTTTTTAAGTCTGTATCTGCTCTAGAGTCACTAACCATGTCTTTAATTATAGTCACCATCTCTGCACTTATCTGAGAGATTATTTCTGATTTGATGTTTTATAGAGGCTCATTTATGTGCTTTGTAACTTCTGGTGCTACCACTTCAGAGATTCCAAGTGGGTGGCTTTCAAACTATTCCACCTCATTGCCCCTGGGTTTGCCTTTGGTGAGCTGGAAGTCTGGGGTTGCATCTTGTTTAAATGTCTTCTCATTTTGTATTTTTTCTTTTTAGTTTAATTCCTAGATTGATGCTTGTAAGTTGCTTATGGCACATAGCTTTATTGCTAACATTTAAAACCTTAGGAAATGATTACTTCTCAGAGATGTCTTCCAGATGTACCTGGATTTTGAGTTTTGAGTCTTGCAAGATTCTATTTGTTCTATTTATTGGGGATAAGAAGTTGTTCCCTATTTGGCCCCACCCCTATTTCTTTGACACTGGCTTATAGGATTGGTTTTGACCCTTAGGCAATCTTTGTCTTGGCATACAGGAAGAACAACTGATTAGAACAAGTATGTCACCTTGGCTAAAATAATATGATCAGCAATAACAATAGCATAAAACACAATCTAGAAAATGACAAACTGTGTTAACCATCTAAAACAAAATTGTATATAGTAAATATGCTCTCAATATGGCAATTTTATCCTCAGGGGAGAAATTTTAAAAGTGGTTGGGGGAAATAGAAGAGGGAAACAGAAGAAATTAGAAGCAAAGTTGGAGGACAAAGAAAGATTACAAGAACATTGGGAGACTGGTGAAGCAGGCAGGAGGGAAAGAAGGAAGAAATAAAAACAAGAACAGAACAGCAACAACAAGAAAACTAGAAATAATGTTTACACTCATATAAAAACAAGGTCAAAAAAAAAGAAAAGAGAAAAAAACATGGAAACCATGAAAAGAAAAAAAAAGAAAAAGAAAGAAAAGAAAAGAAAGAAAAAGAAAAAGAAGAAAATAAAGCCCAGTTCAGGGCACTGTCTCTGCTGTCACTGGTAGACAGAGGGAGCAGACAGAGTCCAGATCTGTATTGATTAATCCCAGCAAATCAGCCCTCGATTTTTGGCAGGGTAGCAAATAATCCTAGCAACCTCACACCTTTACTTCCTCTGAAGTTCAGGCTGGTTTCTGGCTGTGGGGCTGTAACCTGATTTGTTCAGCCTGCAACACTCGGTGTGCCTCCTGCCGGTTTCAGCTTGGTGCCCTGCCAGCTTGAGCCTGACTCCTTGAATTCAGTTCCACCTCATCCTGACATTGGAACCCAGTAGACAGAGACAACCCGTAGCTGCTCTGAGTTTCAAGCTCACTTGTCCGCTTTCCAAGATGACCACTGGCTAATCACCCTGTCCTGGAGGGCATCTGCGCCCGGATAACTCACCAGCACGGCATCTGCTGTGTCCACTGCTCTGTTCCACTGGTGCATTTCCCTGTGGAGGCCTCTGGGTTGCCCGTAGTCACGATGCGTCTGCAGGTTTGAGCCGCCCCTCCCATGCACCGAGTCAGCCCTTAGGAAGAAAGCGCCACCTGCCACTTCCTTCTTCTGTGTTGAGATCTCTCTCTCCTCTCCGCTGTGAGCCTCAGTGTTTCACTTCAGATCCTTGCTGGGTCTTGGGGACCCACTTCCCTCCTTCTTATCTTCCTCATGTTACTATATTCCAGTGTGTGGACACCAAGTCTCGGGGAGGCTGTTTCTCTGCTGTTCACCACTCCATCATCTTCCCAGAAGTAGTAAATCAGCCTTTAAAACTTACTAATTTAAATGTTAGTGTTAGGCGAGAATACACCTTTTTTTTTTTTTTTTTTTTTTTTTTTTCCGGCATCGGGGATTGAACTCACAACCTCGCACCTGTCAGACACGCACTTAAGTCACTGAGCCAAACTCCCGGCCCTGGTTTTTTGAGGCAGGGTTGCACTGTGTAGCTCAGGCCGACCTTGCGCTCGCATTGTAGCCCAAGCCGGCCTCGAACTCACAACGCTCCTCCTACCTCAGCCTCCTGAGTGCTGGGATTAAAGGCGTGCACCACCACGCCCGGCTATGAAAATACACCTTGACAGGAACATTTTGGTGTTTCACCAACTGTGTGACTTCCCAAATTGGCCCATAAAATTCACCATCATGCCTGTCAAACATTCACTGATGATTTTAGCCTTATTCAGTCATTACTGTGATGGTTCAAAATGACAACACTTCTAAGTCTGTCATTCTTTCTACATCTATTAGCCCCTTCAAAAATTAAAACTTTTTGGGTAAAGCAAAATTCTCCTTCTACTGTCTTCCAGTGGTGCTATATTATTGCTCCAACATGTACAATTCCTTATTACTTCATTTCAGAAACATTTAATTCCTCGCTTCATTTGGAATATAATCTTAGTGCACTGTGACATGTGGATGGAACTAGATTTTTTCTCCATTTAACTACCCTGTTTTCACCGTTTGCTGAAAAGTTCATGTTTTCTCCCACTGATCTGATCTGATTTTATTATTTATTTATTTAGGTACTGGAGATCGGACTCAAGACTGTGCTTACCAGGCAAGTGCTTGAGCCACTGAGCTAAATCCCCGGCCACCACTGATATGACTTTATCAAATGCTAAGTGTCTGTGAATTTGTCATTTTGTCTATTTTGATCTTCATGGTCCCTTTCATTTGTGTATTTGTCTTTTCATGCACCCATATTCCTTTATGGTGCTTGTGCAATCCCTTGTAATATCTATTGGCAGACAGTTATCTTTTTATCTGTACATTCTTGCACATTTTGTTAGCTGAAGATACCTTTGGTTCGCACTATCTTTCCTAGGGTATTTGCATAGCAAACTGCCTTGGAAGATAGAGATACGGTCTCCCTGAAGCAAAGGGCAGGCATGTTTATGCCCATGAAGAAAGATCTGGGTCTCCTAAACTCGGGGTTCCTCTGTTTAATGCAATTCATGTGTCTTCTATGGCGCTGCAAAGCTGTGGTGGGGTGAATTGCAAGAGGGACGAAACTGAAACTCTTCATGATCCTTGACATGACCTTATAGAGTAGTCCTTCCCTGATTCTCTTTTTGCTGTTGCTCTATTTTTCTGATATCCTTACATGTTTATTTGTCCCCATAAGTGTAGACTTATCTACTTCCAAAACAAAATCAATCAATCACACAAGAAAGCCTTCTGTTATTTTTATACGCAGTATGTTAGCTTTACAAATCAATTTGGAGAAAATCTGTGTCTATATTGTCAAACATTCCTCTTCTCCATTTTCAGAGTTAACTTTGTAATCCAAACCCATATCCATTTATGCTTGAATTACAGCTCTTGTTAAAATCAAAACTAGGGTTTTTGTTTGAAATTAGTGAGAAAACCTTTTGAAATGTTAGGATGGAAAGCATAATGCCCAGAATATGGCCTGTGATTTAATAGGGCCTGAGCTTTACCTGTGAAATGGTAGCAGAACCAGGTTTACGGGGTATTGGGGAGAGTGAATAAGTTCCTGTTTGTGGGTCAAGCATGAGGAGAGCTGAATAAATGGCAGTCATTGTTATTACAATTACCTCTTTATCCTAACAGTGATCTTTCATCTCATTTGGTCTTAAAAATCCTGGTTCTAATCATTTTAATATATGCAAATCTGTATGGTAAGGAAACTTGGAATAATCCTTCCGATTTGGAGCTATGATTTATTGGACACCTATTGAATGTAGATTCATTAATTTGACTAACGTGGTTATTATCATCTATAAATAAAGTCCTTTCCCTCAAATTTATCTTTTAATTGAAAAACCTTTTACATTCCTCATGGAGGCTCCTACTTAATCATTTTTACAGTGGCATAAGAATGAAAGCCCTGCTGTTCAGAGAGGGATTGTAATGGATGGTTTTGTTCTGTATCAGAACTATTATGATAATTCCGGGTCATCTGTCCTTGGAAAGTTTGGTTCAGAGATTAAAACTGGTAGAAAATGCTATAATCTTCTGAGTTTTACTGAAATTTGGCTATATGCTTTATTTTACTATATAATTTTTAGTTCTTAATATTTCATTTGAATATTAAAAGCCATGCATTTTTTATCAAAATAACGTATGTGAATGATTTCCATGACACATGCTCACTTTTTTTTTTTTTTAAGGCCTAAATCTGAAATGCAAGAGGAGTCTTGAGCTATAGAAGGCAATTTTCTCAGCATAGTCA
>RJWM01039063.1:0-16369 GCA_004363535.1 Dasyprocta punctata | reverse complement strand
ACCCAGACATATAGTAATCAAGATCCCAGAAATTCAGCACAATAACAGAATATTAAAGGCTGTCAAAGAAAAGAAACAGATCACCTATAAAAGACCGAACAGAATCACAGCAGACTTCTCAACACAAACCATCAAGTCAAGAAGAGCTTGGAGTGAAGTGTTTCAAATCCTGAAAGAAAACAACCTCCAAGCCAGACTGATGTACCCTGCAAAACTATCTTTCAAAATTAATGGAGAAATAAGATACTTCCATAACAAAGAACATGGAACACCAAACCAACCCTACAGAGATTACTGAAGGATATTCCAGAGAGAGATAAAATGGCCACGGCCCCAGGAACAGCAACAGAGTGGGATCACTGAGTGGAGCAGGCAGTTGAATGGAGGGGAAAAGTAGGGAGTCAATGGCAGGAAAAAAGCATGGCAGAGAGAAACCAGTGCATGTTGGCCATAACCATTAAGGTAGATGGCCTCAGTTCACCAATAAAAAGAAACACAGGTAGAATGGATCAAGAAACGAGATCCATCCATAGGCGGTATTTAAGAAACACATTAACTCAAAAGGAAATTCATAGACTGAAAATCAAAGGAGAGAAAACAATGCTCCATGTGACAGGGAGCCAGAAAAAAAGCAAGGACGGCTTGCCCATCAACTGCAAAATGGATAAGAAAGAGATGGCATTTTTATACAATAGAAAGCTACTCATCAATAAAGAAGGATAATCACGAAGCTCTTGTAGGTAAATGGATGCAACTAGTGGTCATGCTCTTGGTGAAATGGTTCAGACTCACATAAGTGAACATCATGTTGTCACCCTACTATAAAAAAACTGAAGAAGTTAGTGGGATTCAAAATGTACGATAGATACTGTGAAAGTGAGAGGGGAGGAAATGTCTAAAAAGGGAAGGTGGTAACCATTTTTAATTTCCTGTTTTCTTGTTTTGAATTCCTGTATTATTTTCACAGTTTCGTTAGGTTTGATTTTACTCTGTCTTGTTCTGTTTGATTTTACTGTGTCTGATGGTATGGGAAGCTATTTTGAAGATAATTTAATATATAATGGTAGCCATTTTTGATTCCTTATTACCTTGTTTTGAAATCTTATAAGGCTTTCAATCTTTTGCTTTGATTGGTTTTGCTCTGTTTTGTTTTCTGTTTTTTTTTTTAATTATGTCTGATGGTATGGACAGCTATTTTGAAGAAAATGAGAGATATTATGGCATCCATTGTTGATTTTCTATTATCTTGTTTTGAAGTCCTGTATTGCTTTCATTGCTCTATTCGAATTAGCTTTACTCTGTTTTGTTTTGTTCAGTTTTCTCTTTAAAAAAAATCAGGACACTCAACAGCTAAAACAAATTCTGCATTAACTAACTAAAGGAGCAAACTCCACCAGAAGTGTCTCTGCCATTCAGCCAAATATACTGTACTGTCTTACTATAGAACCAGTACTCTTTATCTTTGAAAAGTTTAAGAACTTGAGGAGGGGACCACTAGTTGTCAGGCTCAAGGGTCTCAGAGCCAAGAACATGGGAAGGCTATAGACATTCTTGATGTTTCCCCCAAACTCACAAACAACTTCTAATGTACTAATCAGAGGTGATTTTTCTAAGAATATAACTGCTGAGATTATAAAGTGAATTTAAAAAGCATATGAAATATTTTTAACAGTTTTTCTATATAGATAATCTGCAAATAGTACTTACGAAGTCATTGTTTCCATACATACATATAAAGGTATTTCCCTAAATGAAGAAAAGCCCTCCAAACTCCCCTTGTTCTGCTGTTCAACCATTTCCTCTGAAATGTGGATTCTGAATGTTTATCTTTACTTCTGTCAAATGGTGAGTTCTTGTTTTGGGATATTCTAATACTGCTAATAATTCTCAAAGATAAGGAGAAATTGGTGTCCAGCAAGCAATCTCCAATCTCCAGTGATACTGGAAATATGTGCATGTCTTATACAAACACAGAAGGAATAAAACAATTTATGTACAATGTAACAATCTTTAGTCTCAGGTAGACTGAACAGTTTACCGGAAGTAAGGAAGTAGTAACATTTCCACTATCTGCCTTTAGCTGTCTGGGGCTGTGGAAACCTAGGAGAGGAGAAGACAAGGCAGTTTTCAGCAGGGTTGCCAGGTTACCTGTCGCGCTGTTCACCATAGCTGGTGTCATGCTATAAGGCGGCCCTTGTGTGTTCATCAGGCCAGAGCTGTTGTTCAGGGGCTGGCTGTAGGGAGAGCTGGAAGCCATGAGTCCACTCTGGTTCATGCCAGGAAAACTGCCTTGCCTATATGAAGATAAAACCACAGGAACATGTATTGACCACTCATATTAGGCAGTTTGTCTTGATAGTCATCTCTAATAATGCACACATATGAGGGTGGGGCTACTCTTTTTCATGTTTGTTAAAAAAGGACTATTTCCTAGAGACAGATGTTGAACTCCACTACTATATAAATGTCCAACACACCATTCAAAAACTCCACCTATTACATTTACACAAATAAATTACACATTCATAATCATATTGACTATACTAATTTACTCATTATGTAGAGGAATATAAACAAGAATAGGGAACTTGAAATAAGAACAGGAATTACAAAAGCAAGTAAAATTAATGTCTAATATTTAACAAGACCTGTCTATTAACACTACTTAGCATCTTCACATCAAAACCAGAAGTCAAACAAATGGGCAGTGTGGGGATGTTACTAAAATATGCCTTTGCCCTAATTTTCTAATTTAATGAAATGAAAACTGCTAAAGCTCTCAACTCTATTACTTAACTTTTAAAAGTTAGGTTCTATTAGAAACACTGCAATTTCCCATTAGTGAAATTACATAGTGGACACCCAAACTCTACTCATTCTTGGTAGAACTTCTCTGTTACAGGAGAAGATAGGCATTTAGATTGGCTAGATTAGCTAGTATCTCTAATTGGCAGAATACTTGCCCCTTATGGTACACATTGATGACATCATCTCTTGACAACTTAGTTTTGTCCTATGCTTGGTTGACAAGAGACAATTTTTCTTCATCCTTGCAAAGAAAAGGGTATTCTTTAATTTGAAGGAGATAACCAGTTCTTTGATACTGGTAATGAGATGGGTGGGGGGAAGATTTAAATGGCTCAGTGGTCTTCTTCTCCCAGGGACAATTCCAATGCATAAGAGATAATGCCAGTATGGTAAAAATTTTTGAAATATTCCATCTTGTTATGGCTTGCATCTAGCTGTCCCTCCAAAGCTTCATGTGGTCATATGTGGGGCTTTTCTGAAGTGAATGAATCTAGTGTGTGATGCTTGGATTAAGAATGTGATGCTGGGATTGACTCATAGTTCAATGCTAGAATTAAGGGTGTCCTACCCAGGGTGTAACAATTACCCACTCTAAGAGCAAGTAATCCAGATAGAATATAAGGGAAAGAAAGATTGTTGTTGCTTCTGCTTGTCACTTGCTGATTTGCTACTGTGCTGCTTTGCTACCTTCTGCTTGCCATGAGCTGTTGTTTCTCTGTGATGCTCCTCTGCCATGTCACCCTGCCTTGGAGTCAGCCAATTATGATCTGAACCCTCTACAAACTGTGAGCCAAAATAAACTTTTCCTCCTTTAACTTTGGGTGTTGGGTATTTTGTCTCAACAATGAGAAAAGTAATCAAGACATATCTTTATAGTCAAGTGCTCCTTATGTAAATAGATATCATTAAAAACTTTTCAAAATTTTGGTGAGTAATATTACTATTAGGAGTAAAGCTAAGAAGGCTTTGTTTATCTGTTCCACAGTAATTCTGATTCTTGCTCCACTACCATTAAGCTATCATGCAGTAGCTCTTAATGTATTAACAGTCAACATTTTATAAGGGATTCCTTAAAAGATAAACATAAACCACTTTCTGAAACCAATTTACTAGTCTTTTTATGTATCTATTTTTAGTGGACTTTCTGCCTTGTAGAAGAACTCAAATAAACATGGACTAGTTGGAAAAAAGTATTAAAAGCTAAAGATCTCCCCTCCCTTAATAACAAACCATTAAAAGAAATTCTGTACCAATATTCAGTGATGGCTTGGAAAGCACATTCTCAGAAGGCTGAAAAATGAATAGTGGAAGTAAATGTCTGGGAGAAGGGCTGTTATTTAGGGCTTGGAGCCTCAGCTTGTTGAGGACCCACTTGGGTTACTATGGAGGGCTGACTACTATTACAAAGCCCACTGTTGTTCCCCAGACAGACATGAGCTCGTTCACTGGCATCAGATTATACTGTAGGTCATCAGACATGTCTAAGTGTATTGGGTAGGAGCTACAAACATATGCTATCTGGTTTGGGTCTCAGCATCATCCTGTGGACTGCTGGTACTAATTCCAGTATCCTGGGTTCCCTTCTGAGATGTTTTCACTCCCATACAAGATAATTCAGCACTCATTCAGTTTCAGAAGTATCTCCTATTGGGTCATTCTTTCAATTTCTTAGCAGGTAAACCACTCAGGAGCACATTTTACTTCTGAACAGGCTATTATTTGGAAGACTTTTTCCAAGTTATTGACTGTTTCAACTTTGACCCTTTCTCTAAGATCCATTTTAGTGGGTGCCCTCCCCTCTTTCCAGGCTAGAAGTCACCTCTGCCATCTTGACGCAAGCCACTCATGTGCCTTGTACAGTACTGAGCTCCCTCCTGGGTGTGTTAAATTTTCACATGTCTAGCTTCTTCTAGGTGTTTGAGTCTTGTGAGAAGGAGATCTAGGTCCAATTAACCCTTGCATAAGACAGTTCCTAAAAACATATGTAGAAGGAATGAACTGATACAAGGCCTATTTGTTACTGTACAATGGCACTGTAAAGCATGTCACCTTTACAAGCTTTCACCAAATTCTGTTCCACAGATAGTGTAACCAATATGTATGAGACTTGTCTATAATAGGTAGAACAGAGAATCAGAATATAAAATTCAACAGGCAGAGATTAAATGAAGTAACCATTCAACCCTAAGCTACTATTCTTTCCCGCATCACCACTGTTCATCTTTAGTCACCATGCGATGATAAAAGTGCACAAGCCTACAGTTAAAAAAAAAAATACTCTTAAAATAACAAAAAAGCAAAAGACTTAAAGTTTGTGTGTTGGATCTCTGCTGCCTGCCACAACAGTCCCCAATTAGGTCATATCTGTGGTTTAAAAAGTATGATTAGAAAGCCAGGTGTCCTCTCTCTGACATTAGCTGTACTTTGTCTCTCTGGGTCTGGGAACAAATTACTGCAGTTCTCTGAAGGGTCTCAATTTTTACACCTGACCATGGAGGGGCTGGTAATGATACAACATCTATACCTCAATAAATACCTACAAACATGCCTGCTATGCTTTCTAGGTACTTTACCATTTAATTTTTTGAATTCCTAAAGGAAAGTAGAATTATGTACATATACAAATAACAAAGATAAGGATCAGAGAAATGAAGTGTGACTCGTCTAAAGTCACACAGCTGGTAAATGACAGAAGCAGAATTTACCAAGTCTGCTTTTAGCCCAGTGTACTATACTTTCTCTAGAGGTCCTCTAACTCTGCTAACATTTGATGAAAGAAAATCTAATGGCACTAGTGCTACCTGTGTGACACAGTTCTATCACTTTCATTTATGAAATCTTTAACTGCTGAAAGATGACTGAATAAACAGTGCTTTCTCAGTCCCCTCTCTGGGCTTCGTGGCATCCAGACTTTAGAGAGGTGCTATAGTGAGAGGGGTGGTAGTACACGTGACAAAAACAGTTCACTGGACATCCATATCTAGGGAACAGTGGACTCTGTGTGCTGCAGGCAGCAAAAGGAAACTATCTTTCCAGGAATGTAAGCCGTGTGTGGTCTCAAGCACAGTAGTTGTTCACCTGTGCAAATGGGGAATTGGTCCGAGTGGCAAGGGAAATCATCTTTATAATGCAAAACCAGACTGTCTTGCTCAGATTTTCAGTGCAGTGAATCATTGGGCTATCATTTCTAGGGGTCTACATGCTTACAGAGTTTTTTTTACTGCTGTCCTGATCTGACAGATTCCGAATTCTTGGCCATGGCAATAAATGCCCACCATATCTCGGCAGGTGGTGGTGGGGTTTTCATACTTTGATAAACACTTGGTGACAGGCACTAAGGTAGCTCCAGACAATGCACTGTGAAGATAACCAGGTCAGGTGGTGCTGATGAATCAGTCTGCTAATTGCACAGCCCTTGCTCACCTGGGCCAGGCCTGCCCCATAGCATTACTCCCTCTTGTCTTTCTATGGCAGTATGATGTGGGGCTTGTTACATAAGCATGCTGACCTGTAGAGTAATCAGAAGTACTTCATTTAAATCAGTTTTGAACTGGACTAGATATATGTAAGACCTGTCATAATAAAACCTAGGTTATTATAAGGAGAATAATACAGAAGTGGGACCTCAAAATATGTTTTTGGAAGCACTCCTGATTCTCATTCTACACACATCCACATGTAGATTTTTCAGGTTTTTATTTTTATACATTTTATAGATTTTTTTTCACATTGGAGATTTCTCAGAGATTACATTTTTAATTGCCAAAAAGGGGCTATCTTGGAGGGGGATGGAAGCAAACACCAATCTTAAAAATGACAATTTCCAGAGGTTCAGGGTGAAGGCAGAAAGGGGACTAGAGATCCCCACTATAGATTGAATTTGCCAGTTAAAGATACTTGACTGAAATCTTGTATAGTACACATGAGTGAGGCCCCTTCAAAAGCCCAGTTGGGGAAGCTCTTCTCTGCAGGACTCCAGCATATCTACAGTATATGCCATTCTGAGTTACATTAAGAGTGAACATAAAGCAACACACCCTTTATTGGCATACTGAGCATGATTGTCAAATATATATCATTTATTTATTTATTTATTTATTTATTTTTTTGCAGCACCAGGGATCGAACTCACAACCTCGCACCTGCCAGAGCAGGCGCTTAAGCCGCTAAGCCAAACTCCCGGCCCTGGTTTTTTGAGGCAGGGTCGCACTATGAAGCTCAGGCCGGCCTTGCGCTCGCGTTGTAGCCCAAGCCGGCCTCGAACTCACCACGCTCCTCCTACCTCTGCCTCCCGAGTGCTGGGATTAAAGGCGTGCGCCACCATGCCTGGCTCAAATATGTATCTTTCTCCATACAGGCTGCTAATCTAGGTGTAGACTGAGCTATGAAGCCAGCAAAGATTGCTTACTGACAAAATAAACCAGGCCAACACTGAACAGTTAGAGCCAGAACTGGAAATCCTGAAAAGTCCCAATAACAGAAGAACTGATTTTTATGTTACTTTGGAGAAACAAAGTAACAATTTGTTTCTTTGGAGAAATAAAGTAACAACTGCATACCTAACATTACACAGGATGGTCTATTTTAAATGTTTTACAGACAAATTATTTTTACACACATCACAGGTGAAACAGATTTCCAACAGAATTATATAGTAAATGTTTCAAAGCAGTACTAAAAAGGAAAAATCCAGTTGAAGTTATTTTAAATTTAATATCTGAAGAGAAAAGTACTATGTATACCCCCATAAAAATACAATGGAAACAGAGAAGGCTGTCAAGATCCAGTCAAATCTTGGTGTGGCTAATCCATCAGCATGCCTAGAGCAGCTGCATTAGCAATGCTGGAGGCAAAAATAATGTTGTAATCTCAATAAGCCAGTAGTTCTGGCTACAAATCAATCCTGTGAAGGCAAAGCAGCATTTGTACTATTAAATGAATACAAAGAAAAACCAAAGTGCCCCTGATTTAAAAACTGTAGATTTTTACGAAATACATTACCATACACTGTTTTTTTTTTTTTTTTTTTTTTTTTTTTTTAAGCAAACCTATTCTACTCCTTTTGGTCAATGAGAAACACTAGAAATAACTCTAATTAATCAGAAATATTTTCTACTTAGCAATTACAACCGTTTGTCCGGGGTGACTGTTGCATAAAGATTTGAAGACAAGGGAACACAATAGTGGCTGAAACAAGTAACAAACAAAATAAACACCAAAGTGGCCAATGGGAAGCTACAGTCATGTTTGTGGCATGGAAATAAAGTCACTACACATGTGAACTTACAATAAAAACAGCACGAAGTCCCCCAAAGAGGGGATGGTGTACCCCTCTCGCCTGAGGGTGAGATGGGAATTGGATGGAGGAAGAGAAAAGAACAGCAGATATAAGGGCCCCACCAGCATCCAGAGTAAGCTGGGCAGGCATGACAAGAAAGGGAGCCCCAGAGTTCTGTGAGGTTTCATATTTATTCTAGGAGAAAAAGAAAGAGATTAGGGGTTTTCTGGAAGAAAGAAAGAATGTGGGACCCTCAGGTAAAAGGCCACTGCCAGGGTGCAGGTAAGAAATGAGGGTGCCTTGGAAGAAAGTGGCAGAAACAAACAAACAAACAAACAAACAAACAAAAGAGCTGAGCAGCCCATCATACAACTTCCTGATCTTTCTTTGCTGGCCAATGTGATCTTTTTGAGGCAGTCTATTTAATACTAGAGGGACAATTAATAGTCATTTTCCAGGTACACATTACTAACTCCCCAGTTTCTTATATCTTTAGCTTTATTTTTCCCTTTAAGAATGGGTGAGGAAGAACATTATTTTCCAACAGCTCAAGACAGAGACCTTATCATTAGTGGAGCAGGGGCTGGGAATATAGCTTAGTGGCACAAGTGCCTGCCTAGCAAGCCCAAGGTCCTGAGTTCGATTCCCTGCACAAAAAACAAAAAACTCCACAATGGAGCACTAGTGACTTTGTTAGCATATACTGCTAAACACCGCCCCCCCCCCCCGCACACACACACCCTATCACAAGCTTCAACCTGACATACAATCTGTATACTTCTTGTTCTTCAATGGACAAGTCAGTTGCCTTAAAATTAATTTTTGTCTTGAGTTCTCTATCTCATATAATGTAAAACACACATCAGTATTCTGTTAACAAAGGATGTCTTTATTTTAGGGAATACAAAATCATTTTCAAAAATCTTTTTAAAATCCAGAGATTTCCTAAACTAAAGATGGCCTGAGTCACAGTTTCTTAACTTCGTAAAATAATACACTATTCAAAATTAGGGTAGAAAATGCTACAGTCAAGGCCTGAAGATTGGGCTAGCCTATAGTTCCTCATGTCCTCACCAGCCCCTCTCTCTTTGAAGCAGCAGAGAATAGACTCAGGGCCCAACTGTAGGTATCTTAACAAGCAAACATAACATGGAACAATTAATTAATTTCCAGAGCAAGAGAGAGAACCTTACTGGTTCATGGTTGTGAGTTTAATTTAAATTTATGTGATGGCAAAAGTAAAGTTCAAAATAACAAAGACTCAGATAAAAAGTAACTTCAGGGGCTGTGTCTCAGTTCTTAATGTCACTAAAGTAAGGTACTCATGAGCAGTCCAAAGAATCTAGTCTCTTCCTGCAGATCTTTACAAGGTCATCCATTATAATTTCCAAACTGGACTATACTAAGGCCTACAACACAGCCTCTCTATCACTTAAACAGTTTTCCTACTACCTTCAGCCCAGAACACTGTTGAGGTTATCCAACTTCAGGCTGAGGAAACCTCATCACTACCAGTGTCACCCTGAAAGACCTGTAGGTTGACAGTATAGGCCTTTACCACTACCTAATACACGTGTGATTTCAGCAACCCCTTCGTCTTTTGATCTATCTATCTATCTATCAATCAATCTATGCAAGGTTTTGATACACAGTTCAGGCTGCCTTGAATTCACTTTGTAACCCAGGTTGACCTTGAACATGCGACAATCCTTTTGCCTCAGCATCCCAAGTGCTGAGGTTAACTTTAAATAAATGGGATTTGCTGGGCAATGCTGGGGAACTTTGCCAGGAGTGGGTGGACCATGATGTGTGTTCTAGATCTCAAGTCTAGTGTCAGTGTATGTGAATACTTGGGTAGAGATGCTAATAGTACTATGAGGGCAGAAGTGAAGACAAGTGTGCTAGGCATTTAAGAGTGACACAGAGCACTTATCCCTCACAGTTACCATGAGCAGTCTCAGGTGGGGAGGATAGCAACCAGCTGTAGGAAGGTCAGACAGGGACACAGAGATTCACAAGGGAGAAAGTGGGGAGTCTTGGTGGTGACCCTGAATACTAACGGGAAGAGGATCCTGATGTACCAGAGGATACCAAGTGGCAAATAAGTGAAACAGGTTTGGGGAGACAAACTTTGCCCCAAATCAATGGATTGCTGAAATTAAAGTGTCAGTTCTGCTTCAACCCATGCTCCTCCTAATTTCACCCAGCGGGCCAGTTCTAGATGCTTTCCTCAGTGCCCACATAAGAAGACATAAAAATAAAGGCCCTGGTTGAACGTTTGCCCTCTTTCTTCCCTAAGCGTGTCTCCAGTGCTCTCAGTGCATTAAGCCTGAGGCTTGAGCCTGTTTTTCTACACCTGAGTTGTCCAGGGGATTTGTTAAAACTCACGCAACGGGCCTTGCTCCTCCTGGGGTTGTATTTAAAGGTTTGCTGTACATTTCACAATTTGACTTGTTGAGGTCATTAAAACCTCTTCTGTTCCTTTTTTACTGTTTTTTTGATTTGAAGATTTAGATTTATGGCTTCCATAATAATTTTGTAACTCTAGAAAATTTAATCGAAATCATAATCTTCAAATACCAACATAATAATATTCACTGAAATTCTAGATTTTGAAGGAAAAGAGGGCCAAAAGATGAAAGCATAGTACTTATATGATAATGCAAAGGCTTATATTTAATTGAACAAATAAAAACTCTATTAGCCTTTGAAATCTGTTCAACAACATGACTTTTCAAATAGTAGCTAGTATGTTAAAACCTAATTGTAGAAAATCCAAAGGGCCAAATCTCAGTTAGTACAAATCATTCACTGCTCTTCAGCACAGAGACTCCACTATCACCAGGCCTTGATACATTCACAAGTTTTCTGCCCCTTCTCTTTGACATTTTAATGCATTCTTTCCATTAATGTATTTCCACATCGGTGGCTCCTCATCCATCAGCAGAATTGCGTCATATTGGCTTCAGGAGAAAATAACATCAAAAAAGTGCCTTGTTGGCAAACAGCAACACAGGGTATGAATTACAAATGCATCTCCATAAAGAACAGTTGCTGGAAGGCATGTGGACGTGAGATGCACAGGAGCCACAGATATAAGCAATTGTCCACCCCAAGCCAGACGACTCATTAGTCTCTGTAAAGGGATCCAGCTGACTCTGAGCAGAGTCAGCATCCTTGCTGGCCGCATCCTTGTAAAAGATGTCTACATACTTCAGACATTTCAGTAGTTGAGTAGCTACTTACCTACCAATTTTTGGCTAAGATTTTATGTTAATGAGTGTCTAAGAGAGAACAACAGTTCTATATTAGAAATTTCCAATTTCTTATTTGACTAAAACCAAAAATACTAAGCAACTAATTTCGTGGTCCTAATTTTTTGTACGATGTGATCATTAAGATGTAGGTACATATATTCATAGTATTTAATACATCAATCCCCTTCTAATCAAAAGCAGTTAAACTTCAGGCTGATTTTGTCCTTTTATTTACTTAATTTTTAAAAACTAGGAAATCTGAAAGTTTTCCTTTTTCTGATGTTCACTGGCGATTCCCTGAGGGACATCAACAGGGTGGTGGCCCTTGTCCTTTTACTACACAGTGCTGGGATTACAAGCATGTGCCGGCTCAGAATAAAAATCTTAAAAGATTGTGTCAGATATATGACATAAACAGTCTGAAGTCAGCTAATATTTTCTTTAAGTTTATGTGAAGTGCTGGGTATGACACACTTTAGGAAATTAAAATTTGTTTATCCATCTGCTCTAGTTTAAAGATCTGGGGCTTGTTAGTGCTACAGTAGATGCAGTAAAGTCGGTTCTTCCTCAGAGCTTATTTTCAAGACAAAAACCTAGACAGTTCTGAAACATCCAGATCCACAAATCAGTTATTTGGCAGAAATATAAAGAATGGATGCAAACCACAAAAACAACTGAGGTAAAGTTATTTTACATGTGTGTCAAGGTTACAGAACATACAGTCCTTCAAAGAATCTTAAAGGATATATTATAGCCTGGAATTCATGTCAATGCATCTTCAGGAGGTGGAGGTCTTTCTCAAACTTCTGGCAGACTATGTCTCTCTAATGCTCAGCCTATGGCTCAGAATTCTCCAACCTGGCTACAGAAAATTACCAACATTGGGTTTTTGCTAAGACCAAGGAATATTTCCAATTCTGGTTCTCAAATCTTCAAAATAATATTGCATTAATTACTGCTTTAATACTAAACACTGGAATGCATTTTCTGAGCAAAAAGTATATCGGTTCCATACAGCTATTACTTATAAATCATCAATTCCAAATGACTAGGCATCATTACACAATTAACCTAACCCTAAATGAGAACCAACATCTTCTATTGAATTCCTATTATAACTAAAATGAAGAATTCCTTCACTCAAAAGCTCGAAATGAAGAAATAATCTATATTCATGTTTTTTTAACTTATTCAAAAAGTAGGTTGGTATTACATTTGTAGAAACACTCTAAAAAATTAATAAGATGGCTTCCAAGTAGTTAAACTTGTGTGCTTTTGCTTTTACACTGTCTTATGTTCAATTTAGCTGAGAAAGTCTGAAGCCTAATCCCCATAATTCTTCATTTATACACTGATCTTTCTGCTTCTAACTGCAGGCATACACTTTGAGTCACACCCCACCTTCATCATTAATTTGTCCTTTTCTGATTCTTGCACAGGCTCCAGGTCTTTTGGGATTCTGACACAAGGAAGACACTGTTATGACAAAGTGAATACTGAGCTCCTGAAAAGCCTAAGCCATTGCCTCCTTTCCTAAAGGGAACCGACATTTTGAAAGCTGGTTTTTCAAATAACCAATCTCACTTTCACTGACAGATCTGTCAATGGGGGGAGAAAGCAAAAACAAAACCAACAACAGAAGTGTGCTGCAACAAGTTACTACATAAGGAAAGCAAAAGCATGTTGAAAAATCAAATCTCTGAACCCATAGCACTAAAACATGTAACACACGTTTTCTTGTATTCATTTCTGCTTTAGAAAAAAAGGCACAAAAGGCTATGTGCATTACAAAGTGGAACAGAAAGTAGATTTAAAACATAAATAAAACTTTTTTTCTTTCTTTTAAAAAAAGAATTCTGCAGACATGAAAAGCAAAATTCACAGCCAATAGGCATAGGACTGCAGAAACAAGCCTCTGCCAAGTGTGCTTTGTAAGATTTATAGAGAAGAATTTCATCATTTTTTTCTTTTATTTTTTTAATTAAGGAGGAGGTGTTGTATTCTAAGGAAGCTGTATGGATGCTACTGGCTAAAGTACAGATTTGATCTTCTCGTGCTGGTTAGCTAACATTGATTTTCTGCCCCAGTGAAAGATTTTACTCTGATGCATGCCATTTAAACTCATTTTATACAGTTGGTTAATGTGGCTTGGCAAGACACAGCCAAACTAGCTTTGTGGGTCTAAACAGCACTCCTGAGTAGGTAAAGGACAGAGCCTGTGGATCTGCAGCTGATGATAAATGCCTGTCTTCCCCACTGTTACTTCCTATTGACTCAAACTGACCTTGAAGGTGCTGAGAGAAAGTACAAAGGAAGACAAGAAAATCTCCCAAGTATGTTTACTTCACTCTGTAGTTGTTATTTCACTTTGAGGATTATATTTGGAGAATTCTATATTTGTTGGTCCACATTAAGGATCATGTTCACAAAATTTAGAGCTTTCAATTACAAAGTGTTCATTTGCTTTTGCTGACTATATGTATATTGAATATAAAACTGCTAGAAAGCTTTCTGTGTCATGCATTTATAAAAATAGTAAAGCCATAGTTCCCTAAATTTACTGTTTAAACAAAGCTAGTTGACAGTTCTCTGTTTTATTTTAACCAAAGGTAAGGGATGTTTCTACCAAAAGTACCTAAGTCTATATATCACAATGCTATCATTAATATACATCAAATGATAACAGCAAATTGCTCAATAATACTACTATGCTTTAAGAGTACTTATTAACTTCAAAATGGTGACAGAATCTGGTATTACATCATTTTGTAGCAAAGAGGAGAGATACTTTTTGTTGCTATGTAATTCCTATATTGAAATTAGTATTCCTATATTGAAATGACCACATCATGATTAGGTGGAAAGTTCTTTCACTTATTCTGTTGTATTTTACTAGTCATTTTGATATATTAATAGTCATTGGAAGGAAATAACAGAACGCTGTCACAGCTGTTGGCTGAGCAATGCCATAATGAAACCTCTTCTACACTCAAGTGACCAGCCAAGATCATCCTATTGCATGAGTCTCATGTCACACACATGCCATGCTGCTTTGGGTGCAGTTAGATGTGACTGCATCTTAGTGTGGTGGCAGGAATGATTATTGAATAGTCATGACAGAAGAGCTACACAGCACAGATTCCTAGACAAAACAATAAAAGTATAGGGGGAAAGGATGCCAGAGCAGGTAATTGAACTGCTTTTATGGAGACATAAGTTACTATTTTCCTTTTCAGGCATGAAGGAAAGCAGTCATGCCAAAAGTCATGCAGACAGGACTCAGAGGGTAGCATGTGATTTTCCTCCAAACTGCCACAGAAGTGTTAAGAAGAAAAACAGAAGAGCACTCACTTCAGCAGCACATTACTAAAAAAACAACAACAACAAAAAACAAAACCACAACAAACAACAATAGGACAAACCCCTAGAAGATAGATTTCCTGTGAGGTCTCTTGAATCCGTGGATTGGGTGGGTGTTCCTTTTGCAGCCAGATGGCATGTTTAAAAGAAAATGCCCAAGGCCGCCTTGGCAAGCCCAGGGAGTGATGCTATCTACCAGTACTAGTCAGCACGGTGCATCATGGGACCCTGGGAGCTGCCATAGTTGGGGTGCTGGGAAGAAAACATGGGATGTCCACCAGTCCTAGACTGGCTAGGATAAGTAGATGACCTAATGTATGGTGGCCTAAAGTAGAACAGAAGAACATCTTTGGATTTGTTCTAAAACACAAGTTTGAGTCCCTGTTCACATGCTGCTTCACACATAGGTGTGAGGATTACAGAACAGAGTAAATAAAGCAGAATATTCTAAATCATGCAGTTGCCAGGCTGTGGAACTTGGTAAAAGTTCTTAAAAGAAGAAAAAAGTGGAGGACAGGGCAAAGGAAAGAGAAAAGTAAGATTTCCAGATCTAATCTCAAATCTGAGGTCCAATTTCAGGTTGAATCTCAGTTTACAGATTTGACTTTGATAAAATAAAAAAATAAATGGCCCAATTTTAAAAGGGCAGTTTGTGAAGGCAAGGCTCAGGAATGGTCTACTGATTAGGATGAGGAAATAGAAAGATACACACGGATGTGTTTTTGCACATTAGTTTCTGTAAGATACATGCACTGATTCAGAAAGAGAGCACAGAAAGACAAATCAAGCAGAATTCTGCCTTAATCTCTGTGGTTTTCTTCCTCTCAAATCACCAACAGAGGCCTCATGCCAAAAGCAATCACATACTTTCTACTTAACAGACAGAAAATAACTTGTGCTTTGTGAGTTCCAACCATGGACAATCCATTTAAATCTAAATTAGAACTTCAATTGGACAGCCAAACCACCCTTCACAGACAGGTTTATTCAAACAGTCACTAGAGCAGTGGTGGCAAACACATGGCACACACACCAGTCAGCTGTCTGTCATCACTGAAAGCTCTAAAAAGTTTGCCACCTCTGCCCTAGAGCATACAAGGGTTCAGATGCAAGACATAAGATGGGGTGCAGAAGACTTTAAATGACTATAACATGGGAGGGAGAAACAGGGAGAGAAAGAAAGAGGGGGAGGGGAAAGGGAAGTAGAGCTGGAGGGAGGGGAGGAAGACAGGGGAAGATTTACTTTAATTCCTCAAGCAAATTTATTAATATTTGGAGCAAACAATGAGACCAAAGGGGTTCCTACCTTCACAAAATAACAGCTTCAGAGGAAAGGAACAAAGGGCACATTTGAAAACACATGCACACACACACACACACACACACACACACACACACACACAAACGTTTTTGCTGTATAGTAGTTTCTATGTTTTCTTCTGATGATACCACTGGGGTACAACTTTCAGCGTGCTTTGTTTTGAAAATATATTTACATCTGCTTCTTTTAAAACAGTCATCTTTGACTTACAATCTTCTAATTATTTTTATTTGACCCAAGTATTTAAGAAAATTTTCAATTAGGCCTACAAACAAGTAAATAATAGAAGCTTAAACCTTGCTCTATCAACTTAAACTTCTTCAAACATTATCTTTGCTTTATTAA